>JACN01100991.1:0-40471 GCA_000787155.1 Scartelaos histophorus
AATTAATACAAATATCATGTTCTTTACTCATAAGGTAGATCTGACTCCTCTTCACTGATTTCCAGAATCCATTTGACTGGGATCTCTTGCTGTACAGATGATTGGGATACAGTATTATTGGTCAAATCTATAATGTGGTCAAATCATTTAGAAAGCTCCAGTTGCATGTGTGCAGATTGTGGTTTCCCTCCCCTTTTGGTGTAAAACAGGAAGATGTATTATCCACTACATTATTTTCTTTTTACATAAACAACCTGGTAAATGAAATTAAAGATGCCAACCTTGGAATTTCTGTTCTGATTTATGCTGATGATATTATGTTGTGGCCATACCAGCTTGTCAAAGCCTGATCCTGTCACATGTCAGAAGCTCAGCAGGGTTGGGCCTGGTTTGGACTTGGATGGAGACACTGGGAACATCAGGTGCCACAGGGGGGTGCCAGCTGTGAAAACTGTCATTGTGTCCTTAGGCAAGTCAGTTTATCCACATTGTTTAGTATGAAAGTGGTGCGTGATGGTGGTGGTCAGAGAGGCCAATGGCGCTGATAGGCAACTGCACTTCTGTCAGTCTGCCCCAGGGCAGCTGTGGCCATATAGCAGCTTACACCAGTGAGTGTGGAGTGAATGAAGAATGAACTGTAATGCACTTGGGTCTTGAAAGGTGCTATGTAAATGTAGTGATTAATTAATTCATTATTCTGCAAAGACTCAAGCTAATTTGCAAAGTATGTTTAGCATTTTAAATGCATTGGAAACAATGGAAACTGGCTCTGAACAAACATAAAACACAGACTGTGCATTTTAGAAAATGAAAGGACCAAAAAGTTCTTCTCATTTTATGTATGACCTGTTAGCCTACGCAAGTTCATAGAAATATCTTGGACTAGACTTCCATGAGTTTATAAGTTTTTTACAGAGGGAGCTCAGCTCCTGTGTGAGTCTGCTGGGAGAGCACTGGCTTCTATAGTGGATAAAACAACATTTGTACCAGATTTAGGCTTTTCTTTTTATGCAAAACAGTTTGACTCTATGGTTGGCTCTGTTCTTTTCTATGCTGTGGGTGTGTTGGGTTTTATAAACATGATCAGACCAATGCTCTGCAGAACAGGCCTATAAGAACCTTCTGAGGTGTGCAGAAGTTCACTCCTAAAGCAGCTGCAGGGGGGGGGTGTAAATATATATAAATATATAAATTTTAGAAATACTAACAAATTGTGATTTTTTTATTGTACATCAAATCAAATTATCTCACACAAGCTTTTTAAAGATACAACATTTTAACTTTGTATAATATCATTAAAGTTTGCAATAGTATGAGTGTGATCACATTCTGTGAAGAAAGATAAGAACCAGATCCAGACGCCCTAAGCCAAGGTCACGAAGGAAAAGTTCACGTTAGTGCACCAAAAGAAGCACAGCTTAATATATTATCAATATTTAGAACAATTTGCTTATTTTTTGTTTGCTACATTTATTATGCTCATTAAACTAAATGCCAAACTAATGATATATTTTTATGCTAAATAATGATGTAATTTTTACGTGGTTTTGTTAAATTTCTTAATATATGAAGTCACTTGAGTGACTTGACAATAATTTGTGAAATTCGGGCAAATTTGGTGTTGGCCCCCCAAGCAAAGCACACCCCCTACGCCTATGCCTCGGAGGTCCACTTTCTCCGCGGGCCACACTAATATTATACTTTCATAAGAAGGTGCGGGCCACAAACTATTGTATTGCGGGCTGCAAATCTGAGAGCCCTGCTTTAGTGCCAAGAGATTACTGCACAAAATATCACTACACTCCCTTATCCTCCAGACCGCAGTACAGCAGGGCTGTACATGACATTTAAATCTTTAATCATTTGGGTGAAAAAAGCAAAAATCAACTCTATAACTGTAGGCGTTGCTCTTTCTGAAGCTTTGTCACTCAAGTATGATTTTAATCAGATTTTTATTTGAACTTAGTTGAAACTCCAACAGGTGAGGTGGTTTGTGCAGTTAAACGAGTCTCCCACACAAATTGCTTTCACAATATCTTAAATGTTTGTGTTTGCTAATGTGTACACTGTGACTCCAAAGTAACTGCTGAACTCCAGCAGAAGGGTGATTTCTAAAGGCCCAACAAATAATGGAGAGCCCTGAGCACCCGCTCTGTGAGGAGTTGAACCTCCTTCCTTCTGGGCGGCATCTAAGACGCCCCGGATCAGGACTCGGCGAGCTCAGACCTCCTTCATTTCTGAAGCCTTATCTAGGATGAACGCTCTTAGTTTGGATCAGTCATGGTGAAATGTAGTTACATATGTTTGTCTGCATTGTTGAGCTAAGCTTAAGCTGTGGTTTTGTGTATTATTTAGTGTATTATTCAGTTGTGTTGTATATGTCTGCATGTCTGACACTGCTGCACAATGATGTCCCTCTGGGACAATAAAACAGTTTAAAGTTAATTATTTCTTAGTTTGAAAACTTAACACCATTGAGTCAGATCTGGGCCAGCCAGAATCATGGAACCACAAGTGGACTTCAGACTTTTTGGCAGGAACAATGTAAAAAAATAAAAAAATAAATAAACCAACTTTTTTTCTTAACTTTTGACCAATGAAGTTAGACCAGAAGTTTACATACCAAGCACTTGATTCTTTCTACATAAATGACAAAACCAACATGGGATAAGAAATATAATAGACATTGACGACAGTAACAACTTTATTATTGTTTCCCATTCTGAAACACTAGATTTTGAAGTGACAAGCAAACAGGAGCTACATTTGCACAAAGACCCAAGCAGCAAGTTTATTTCTCACAAGTGTTGATAACATACAAGAAAATTGTTAAAATGTTTCCATAGATATCCACAAGAGGGTTTAGATGTGAGTTTTAGAGCTTTAGGTATAATTCTGTTACATTTACGGGTTAAACTAAAGAGTTGTGTTTTTTGCTGTTCCTTTGTTTAGCGGAACTGGAGAGGACTGACTCGCAGACCGATCACATCTTTGCCAATCTCAGTCACCTGCAAAACATAAAAATAAAATAGTTAAAAAATAAATTAAAGGTCTACAGGCCACACTATATTTCAACAACAATCTGTATTTTATCAATTTAATAATTCTAACCCTAACCCTATTCGTTTTTAGCTGCCCTCATCTGTATTACATATACTTAACTCCATAGTTTTTTATATTTTGAAATCAAATCCTCAGTGTATCCACCCTTTGCTTTGTGAACACAGCAAACCTGTGGCCTTCTCTCAAGAAACAAATGAAAAAGTGTGCAGACTTATGGCTGCCAGTGTCTTCATGTCAGTATAATCCTGTAGTGTTCCTGGTACAGACCTGTGTAACCCTGCAGATCTGGCCCTTGTAGGTGGGGCTGTAGCAGGCTCCAGAGAGAGGGCACTTCTCCACTGGGCGCCCGCGGTACAGGGGCACGTATGAGGCGGCGCACAGGTCAAAGGGATTATGGGCATCGTAGTTCAACTGGTGAGCGTCAGTCAGGTTCTTCTCACAGGCAGCCAAGATCTTCCTAGTCTGTGGAGACAATTGTACAAGATAATAAATGACAGAAAGTTGATCTTATTTGTAACACCTTGTTTTAAACATTTATTTGACCACATTTTAGATTTTATTCATTACTTTGCATCATGACAAACTGCATCATGGGAATGACAAAGATTCACTTTTTAAGCCTTTGGCTTGACATCAGGTTTAATCAATGCCTGCAAAAGTACTGACTGTAGAGGGCACTGTGGGAGGAGCTACATACTGTCTCTGCTGGAGAAAAAGGAAAGGAAAAGGAAATCATCAAATCATCATCAAAGAAGGAAAAGTCTGATAGTGTAGCTTCCCTAAAGTCTGTATTAGGTGTAAACTGGCTTTATTAGAAAATATAATAAAAGCCTGAGAAAGCTCTGTTCTTATTTTCACTCACTATAAAATTCAAAAATTCAAATTCAATGAACCAAATGAACTAAAACACTTCACGTATAAACTTCAACTTAAAAGTAGTTGTACTGTAATGTATTGTATGTAATGTTTCATAGTGTTATTACATGATATTCGTTAGCAGAAAAAATTACATGAGATTTCTTTTGCTTCTTAAAATGAAATCGAATTGATATCATGCCCCGTGTATCAAGATACGCATGGAATCATGGGAAAACCATATCATTGCATCCCTAAGACTATGTCTTAGGGATGCAATGTCTATTTTTGCATGTCTATTTTTAGTGTGTATTCCTTCTAAATTAAAAAGGTGACAGTAATTTATTTTGAAATGTTTCCAGCGTCACTTCTGGTAAACTGTCAACATGTTGACAGACATAGTGGGTGAAAGCCATAACTTTACATCCAGTCCTCCTCCAATACTTTAGGTACTGACTGGAAAGGGAAAAGGATCTTTATTCTGTTACACAGCTTGATTTTGTTTGTTTGGATTGCGATTAATTCAGTTCAGTTTGTTTTTAGCTCTAACGGTGGTTATGTCGAAGTATAAAGATAAATAAAGGTGGCGGCTGCTATACACACCTGGTTTAGCGCCAGTTTAGCCCCGTTTTAGCCCCGTCCTGATTCTTATTGCTTTGATCTGATGTAAAAAGACCCTGTAGAAAAGCATACTATTGACCAGTGACACGAACCTGCTGAGCCACGTCTGGTTTGGGCCCCAGCTCCAGGAGGCGGCGGGCGAATCCTGCAGCGGTTTTAAAGTTTCTTAGTTTGAAGAAAAGATTTAGAGCCGTCCTCAGAACCAGCACCATGTGGACGGGCTGCAGGCTGCAGTGAGTGAAATACGCTGCCATCTAGAGGAGGGAGAAAGATACGCACATAAAGAATTGTGGTTTTCAGATTCAATAATGATGATGATGACGTCACGCTCACATACAGGGAAGAGTCAGTTTTCCCTTTTGATACTATTGTACCCAATAACCTACTATACTGAAACAACAATTGCAGTTTAACCATAATTTATCTGCCCCATCAACTTTTCTTCAAGCTAAGGAATATCTTGAGTCAAACAATAAATATTAGGGAAGTGCAGTTTTTCTATTCATAGGAGAGTATTACAAAACAAATACATAAAAACAAAATAAAAGCTAGGGTCCTCACCTCACAAAGTCGTTTTTGTTGGTCCAGAGTATCTTTAGGTAACTTCTTCCTCTCCGTTTCCATGGTGAGACCCACGATGTACTCTCTGCAGATGGTGATCAACTGCTGAGCCTTTAACAAAAGCAATAATCAAAAGTATGAACACAAAATTAAAAACAAAAACTTATTTGTGATATTAGAAATTATTTCAGTCAACAAAGTAGCTTAAATGAATTATGAACTAATGTTGAAATTTAAAAACCATATAAACCTAAATATAATGCATTATTTTAGTGTATTGTTGAATTGATTTCCAGGTACCTCTGTGATTTCCTGCTTGTTGTCGACCACGAGCAGAGGCACAGAGAGGAGGATGGCTCTGAACTTCTCCACAGCCTCCTCGAAGCGCCCCGCGGTGGTGAGTTGGTAGCACTGCTGCAGACGAGAGATGAGGTCGGCCAGGCGCAGGCCCACAGCGGGGAGGCCCTGCTTCGCTCCACAGTCCTGGAAACACAGAGGAAAGAGAGGAGGATTTATTCTGTCTCATAGTGAGGAGATTTGAACATGTGTCTGTAGTAACACTGAGGTATGAACATGCAGTAATGCTCATAAGGAAATCCTACAGAGAAGTTACTTCAGTAGAGCTGACTCAATAACTCTTAATTTAACAGATTTATTTTTCTTTTGCAAAATATTAAGACTAAATAAGGAGCGAGTGGTGGTGGTCAGAGCTATGAAACTATGATGTAAAAAGTAATCCATGAGTGCAGTACCTTCCAGTTCCTCTGGGGGTGGCTGCGCAGACAGGGCAGAGAGGGTAGTCCCAGGAAACAGGTGCGTCCTCTGGATAAAGTCTGCATGAAGAGGGTCTTATATGGACCAAAGTTCACCACCCCCACCTGGTCATGAAGCAACTGAGGACAGAGAGGAGGTCAGTGAGAGTTTGTTAAAACTCAGCTATTGCAATGGTGCCTAGATTCACAATGTTTCTACGTTTCATGTCCTTACCCTCATGGCGGTCTCATAGGAGCCGGCCAGGATGTGGTCCACGGGCAGCTGTGAGTTGTTGCACCACATCTGTGTAGGACTCATGCCTTTGGTCGGAGGCACAAAGAACCCGTCCTCTGCCCCTCCACCTGCAGCCGAAGGGAGGTCCTGAAGAGAGAAAATGTTAATATAGAAATGGTACAGGATATAGACAATTCTTCACTTGAGTCTAAAGAAGAATTAATTCAAACTCAGTTCTCACCAGCTCTGGAGGCAGGTCCAGGTCCTCCTCCACCTCCCATCCTCCTCCGCCCTCGTCCTTCACCACAACCCCCTCCTCTCCAAATCCCTCCTGGGCATCCATGTAACCATCTGACACGCACAGAACAAATGACATGATTCTAAAGGTTAAATAGTGTGGTTGTCTCCATTGTTGTGTGTGTGAAATTCTTTTCTGATGTGTCTCTGTTGGTCAGTTGTTTGACAGCTCTGTCTGTACCTTGTATTGTAAATAGTGTGAATATTTGCTTCCGAGCCTTTTTCACAGAGCCGCCTGGCTAATTCCACTTCTCTTAGAGACTGGGGCTTCATTCATTGTGTATTGGGAATTAGGTGAGTCATGCTAAAATACATCTAATTTAGATATCAAATTAGAATTCACTTTGAGACCCAAATACGTATTTTTATGAGCACAGAAGCTTCCTCTGGTTTAGTGCTTACATCATGGTAAAGATCTTGACACTGTAACTATGCATTTGTGGCCTGCTGTTAATTCCCAATACACAATGACTGGAGCAGAAGTGCAGCTCCAATTTTAGAGAGAACTGAAACTAGCCACGAGGCTCTGGGAACTGGGCCTATGGAATACAGTCACATTTGATCTTTTTTTGTTTTAGGCAACATTGACATCTGTCACAGAACTACAACTACATCTGGGATATACAGAAATGTTCCAATAATATGCACTGTCCCTGAAATAAAAAATAAAAAATATATTCTAATTGTTCGTATAGTCAGAGCTGTGGGTCTTACCTTCGTCCAGCTGCAGCTCTGCATCCTCTCCCCACCCTTCTCCTCCAGGAGCATCCATGTCCAGATCAGCAGCCATCTGACCAGCTTTACCTGTGCAATAACAACAGAAGAATTATATTTAAATCCTCCAGCTACACGAAAACTAGGAATTAAGAATGTGAGTAAAGCGACTACAGTTAACCGAGACAAATATTCACCATTGTTTATAGAGATTTGTATGAGCAGCACTGACCAGAATATCAAAAATCAGGCTCCTATTGATACCAAAATTAGACTAATTTTTCACAGGTATCGATACTAAAAAAGTCACATTCACAGGACAGAAATGAGCCCTTCCTGAAGATTTGATCTCGAGCTGTTTCAGAACAAGTATAAGAGCACATAGACTAGTATATACCCATGGACACTATGGAGCCTACCTGAACCACTGAGGACATATGGGGAAAATATTAAAGAAAGTACTACCATTTAATGTTAAAAATCACATTCTATTCTAAACAAAGATATATTTTTTTCTTGTGGTATTTGTGTCTGTTATTCTTCAGTATCGGAATCAAGCTTGAAATTTGAATACTGACCCTTGGCGGCGATGGCTCCCTCAAAGAAGCCCTTGGACACAGTGAGCAGAGGCCAGTTCGTGTCCAGAGGGTTGATGGGAGGAGGAGGCTGCAGGAGCTGGGCATTTGGGTCCACCTCTGGGACCTAGAGAAGAAACAAAACTTAGCTCAGGCTGAACAATTTGTACATTTCTTATAGATTTTTTTAAATGACCTACCGTCTCCTTTTCTGGATCAAACGTCTCCTTCAGAGCCTCGGCCTCTTCATCCAGTCCGTGAGTCGCAGCAGTCAGATAGGCCAAGGACTCTAAACAGCAAAAAGGAATATTTAAAAGGTCCACTGCGAGTGCAACGTTTTCAAGCAGCAAAAATACATTTTAATTGTAATTCAATCGTTAAAATTCATATACTTTTTTTTTTTCATTTTTGACTAATCTTGCATTAGTGCGTAAACATGTCATCATTTTATATGACTATCTTAAAGCATTGTTTCCCAAAGACTGAGTCACAAGATTTTTTTTTTGGGGGTCGCCTTTTCACGATTCCCCCAGACTGGAACGAGCTAGAAAAACGCAGACCTATCTCATTAGAAATGTTGAAGTATTAAGGCAGGTTTTGTATAATTTCTAATCTTTTTGTAATTTTATTGTTCATTTTGTTCCAGAATTGCTGGTTCAATTGAATGTTGAAAAGAGAAAGAACTGGGCCACATTTAATCAACAAATGGGCAACTTATGGAGCACTTTTATTGCTGATTTAGTTACTGTTTTTCATTGTTTAAACCTTGAGTAATATTAATTGTTCAGGGAGACACCATCACTCAGTCAATAATTCAATATCCTCATTAATATTCAATAATCTAATCTACATCTATTTTGTGATTTAAGAATTTGGGCCACAAAGGTCCCCCCAAAAAAAGTCTGGGAAACACTGTCTTAAAGGACTTACTCTGTCCACAGTTCTTGAGGATTCGCACTCTCTCGCTCACATCTCCCAGGTACAGCGCCGCCTGGTAATGTCCACTCATGTCCTTCCTGATCTCAGCTGCAAACACATACAAATAATACGTCACTGCTACACAAATAATAGAATGGAACTGTCAACATATGAATCAGTCTTCTTAAGTATTAGTCCTGAAATCAAGGTGTGTGAGTGTTGGTGGTGGTCGGAAGGGTCAATGGCGCAGATTGGCAGCCTCACTCCTGTCAGTCTGTCCCAGGGCAGATGCAACTACAATAGTATCCTAATATCAGTGAGTGAACGGAATGTATAATGCAATGTAAAGTGCTTTGGCTCTTATTGAAAGGGTGTATTATTATTGTAAGTATTAAAATTCTAAAAAAGTATAGACACATATGTAAATGTAAATAGTACAATTACAAAGGCAAAGACCAAAAAGAAAATGACAAAAAATACACCTTTTAAACCTTAGACTGTATAATAGAAGTGCACTGAGGGAGTTTGAAGTCACCCTTAGCGTTCAGTTGCAGTCAAATGAAGCTCATCGACCCTCGCAGTTATAGCAGCTAATCCAGGGACCAAAGAGCCAATCAGGAGTGAGGCTATTGAAGGTACACGCCCCTGTCCACCTTCACTGCTGGTTTAGTCTGTCAATCAAACTTTAGCAGCAACTTCAGGAAAAGAAGCCGCCTGATTGGTCGGTATTCATGTTCATATCTTGACTTGGTGACAGCAGCAGTTACAAAGAAAAGGGTGGAACCAGAGCTCGAAGGAACCACTTTGTACCTATGCTCATTTCCCATTTGGAGCACAGATGCTAGCAAATGACCTATGTCCATGCTTTAAATGTACGCCCCCTTTAGACTCACCGATCTTCATCATCTTCCTCAGTTTGGCGAGGTTTCCAGTGATGAGGTAGAGGAAGGTGAGTTTGTCGAAGTTCTTGGTTCGTTGGTAGCACATCTCTACAACCTGGTGATGCCCCTGAAGAAGAGCCGCTTCTCCCAGACGCTCCCAACACGAGCGCTCGTCCAGGGCTTTAGCCGCCTCCAGCGCCACCTGCAGGAGGGGAAGAGAACATTATACAACTTTAACAAAAATATATTTAAGCTTCGCATGTCAGATTATAAGATGGTGAAGTAGTTATTGTGTTTTCTGGTATGTTACACTGTATAAAATTAAACTATATTGCTACTAAACTAAATTAATGGTCAGATCTGTAAAAAACCTACAATAATATGTGTATCTGAACATTTTTGGGCAATATAAAAATTTGTAAATTAATAAATGAACAATTAAAATTAAGGTATGAAAAGACAAGTTTAAAATAAGTTCCATTATGGATCAATAAATTTTAATTTAATTTAATTTTACATATTGTATTTTCAAGAAACTTTATCTCTTTATCTCTAGTATTTTTTAAAAGCTCTAAAATCTACTTGTGAGTTTGGACTTCCTGTTTCCTGTTTGAGGATATGTTCATTGCTATAGCAACAGAGCTAATTAAAATAATAATAATTAATAATTCAATACAAAAAAACTAAAAAATATGAACAAAAAAGGGTAATAAATAAATACCAGTATAAGCACTTACCTCAATGTTGCCACACTCCAGAGCAAGACTGAAGCGAGTTTTCTCGTCTTTGACAAAGTGCAGAGCAACCTCGGGGTAGCCCTTTTTCTGCAGGTAAGCGATGATGGACTGTCCAACCAGTTTGGCGTTACGCACCATGTGGAGGACCTGAGAGATAAATATGAGTGTTAAAGAAAGAGGCAACAATTTATGAAAGCTACCTCTAAATTAATTCCCTATTAATTAAATAATTATAAGAAATTAATGAAAAAGAATTTATCTATCTGCAAATTATGATAAATACAAATAACCCACAGTTGCAAGATACTTAACCCCCCTTGCTTCTCTCGTCTCTTGTCTTAGCACTTACAGCTCGCATAGCAAGAAACATTTACACTTTGATCTTATTTACTGTTTTTAAATGTATAAACTTTAGGTTTAGGTGCAGTTTGAATTAATTTAGGATTTCCACTGTTATATTGTAATATTGCATGTAAAGACAATAATAGTGCAGAGTAGTAGAGTAGTTTTATATCTACGTCCATTTTTATAAAACACATGAACCCATCTGGGAGTACGATAACAGATAATGGGCTCTATTCACGTTAAGTCACAAACGGGAACATGCGCTGACTCTTCCGGTGTAGTTTCCGACACCCGACTGTGATCAAACCCACTGAAGTAAAGGTGCTCAACAGTAAAATGAAGCCTGCATAAGTATGTGCCGTTTAGAATTATCTGGAATCTGGTGCCCTTGTCTCTTCTAATCGCATGTACACAGTGCGGTCTGAGTTGTGCGTCAGTGGGGAAATGATGGTTGGAAATGTTGATGAGCCGAACATAACGGAATGCTACAGTGATATGGAGATGAGGAAAACTGGGACTTTTTCTAATTTTTCCTAGATCATTACTGCGAACAGATGCCGCAGGAAGATGTCACCGCATGTTTCCAAACGTTTTCCTGGTTTGTGACGTAAGCGTGACTTGACCCATAATAGTACATGTGTATAGCTCTGACCTCGTCGTATTTGCGGTTGACCAGGGCCAGTTTAAAGCGGTACTCTGTGGGGTCGATGGTCAGGACTCTGGGGCGACACTCTCGGTCCAAACAATAAACGCTGTTCCCTCGGACTCTGGTCACGTAGATCGGCAGGTCCAGGGTCCGGATTATACCATGGTCTCTGCAAAGACAATATGACACGTTGATTCATTTTTGCTATGTAATTCCAATTAGTGAGTGTTTTTGTAGAATAAATTAAACCCTTAGTATAAGATCTGGTGATAGTATTGCCTGCTTCAGTCTGTCTATGCTGTTGTAGGGAGTATTATACTGCGATTATTTGACTTGATTCAGGCAAAATTTACCTTCCAGTGGGTTAAGCAAAACTGCACTTATTTCTATTTCACACCTTACATTTTAAGTTAATGTCCTATGAGCAAATTCAACTAGATTCAAGTTCCAAATTATAGACATACCCAGAGGTGAGGGCGTATTTGATGTGGTTGGAGGTGGTGTAGATGAAGACTCCGCTCTCGTCCCAGGCTCCGCTCTTCACTCGGATGTTCTCATGGATGTTGCACAGAGACTCCAGTTTACGGTTACAGATCATGATCGCTGCAAACAAAAGAAGAGGTGTTCACGGATCTCCATCAACTCCGAGAGAAAATAATAAAATAAATGGAACTTGATTGATATCAGTGGAGAAATTCACTTATAATGGCAAACATTTCTAATCATCAATAATTAGAAATGACTTTAGCGGAAGCAAATTGACTTTATGTGTTACAAGAAATGTATGAATGTTTTGTTTGGGAAATTAAGATAAACATTTTAATAAGATAAAATGTGATCAATCAATACATTTTGTCATACTGCCAAGCCCTAGTAAACAGTTGAAAAGAAAACTATTAACAAGAAACAATTATAGCCAAGTAAAAAATGTGATGTGTATTTAAAAAAAAAAAATTAAATGTTTGACATCTGTAACGATAATAACGCCATCCACGGGAACAATATATTTTGGGCTCCCTATATTTATCCTGTGCACATTTCAGTTGCAATAGTTGGGAGGTTTCCACAATTTTCTATGTAATACTGTGAAATTTACACTATTTATCGGTTCATTCTGCCATTTATTTAGTGTAGCTCAGGCCTCTTAATGATACTGTCTATTTAAAAATGGTTTACTGGGATTATCCTGCTTTACTGTTATTGGGTCAGTCTCATAAAGTAGTTTCAATATTTTTCTGTAGCAAACTTGTTATCGTGACAGACCTAGATTCAGTTTTTTTATAATGCTTTTTTTCCCCCTCTCTCTCACCGTGTTTGGCGAGCAGGGCCACGTGGCTGGTATCTGCGCTCCACACCACGTATTTCACTTTGGCGATCTTGACGGTGGCGAGGGAGCGTTTCTGTTGAACGTCAAACAGTGTCACTCCGTCTGCGTCTCTGAGCAGCAGAGAGCCCGTCCCGGCGTAAAAGATCTCCTCACAAGAAGGAACCTGCACCTTCTTCACGATCTCATTCTTCAGGTTCTTAATCAGCAGCTGGGACAAAGAGGATAATCAGAATTCTGACAAATACTGCGATTAGGCTTAGGATTGATTTCAACATCATGATCCAGAAGCCTTTGCCATTTTATTCATTTCTCTCTTTATCTCTTAACTTCAAACTTACTGAGTGCATACGATCCAGGACTGCAAATCTGTTTCTGGCCACCCACACAGCAGTGAGACCAGAGGACCTCTTCCCTTCAGGAGCTGGAGACCAGATGGGTCAAGTGTGTGCACAGAAATGTTAACAAATGTACACACCATTCATTAATATTGACAGCTTAAATAGTAAAAAAAAAAAATAAAAGGTTCTTCTTACCATCAGGGTTCTGGGAGTCACTTTCTTTGGGAATAGAGTACAAGTCGTAAGTGCTGTTTTCCAGATTGGTCGCCCTCTGAAGGACAAAAGGAATAAATAAATGGTTACAAAAAACATGCAGTAAATCATGTTGTTAAAATCATCGTGTTAAATGTTATTAAATGGTAAGTGGTTTTCTTACAGTGCAGAGGAGGACGGCGTTCTCTGCGGGATTGTAGGACATACTGAATACAGGGAACTTGGACCCACTGGAAAAAAAAATAAAAATTAAAGATTTAAAAAGATAACCAGGTAACACTAAATTACCAAAAATACAGAGATTTTTTTTTAATAAAATGGACCTACTAGCCTATTCCAGACCATGGTCCCATGGATCTATTAAAATAAGTGGCTAGGCTATTGCTGTTTGTGGCTGTTTGTTCAACTTTAGTGAAAAAGTCCCTCCTGCCCAGAAAGGATTTTTCCCACAGTACGCAATGTACGCAGCCAACAGGGGCTGGCAGGGGACATACAGATTTCAAAAAGGTTGAATTTTGTGGCAAATTTGACCTATTTTTAGATCATCAACTTTTTTTTTCTTAGCTCAAAATCCTTCACTTGTCTTAAAAAAACACTTTTTAATAGTTAGCTCCAGCTTGTTTTGACTGGTCAAAGTGGTCACGTGATACACAAGACCACACTTCTTGCGTGTGCTCCTGGATGCATTTGTGTGTGCCTGTGTTAGAAAAGACCACTCTGCATGTTCAATGAGCAGGGAGCCACTGGAAGTGCCTCGCTGGGCTAAGCTAATCTGGAGACATGAGCCACTGAGCCCAGCCAAGTTTAGACTCTGGCTTGTCTGGTCCAGCTCCACCCTCCTCCACCCAGTCCAGCCCCTCACCTGCGCAGCTGCATGACGGCGGTGTCTTTGCTGCTGTTGAAGTCGAGCTGTCTGAGGAATCTGTCTTTAACATAATAAAGCATGTTTCCATAGACGGCGTAAGCAGGGCGCTCTCTCTCCAGTTTGAAAACTATCATCCCGCTGTCATGACCTGAGAGTGAAGAAAATATGTCAGAGCTTAGATTTCATGTTTAGAACTATTATGCTGCATGTTCAGTCATGTAGTCTAACAATACAACTGTCCAGAACAGCTCATTTACTGAGGCCAGGCTGGAGAAGAGTTGATGAAGAGCAGTGATGCCAAAGTTTGTGCTAGAAGAGAACTAGCTGACATTTGTAGTAAAATCTTAAAAATAACAGTTTTTAAATTGTATTTTATTGATTTAACTGCATTCATAAAACACGTCAACAGTTAAAGATACAATGAATGAAATGGAGCAGAAAGAAGAGCCAGTTACATATTGAAAAATAATTTAATATGTAACTGGCTGCATTTTTCTGTGGCCTGGCTCTTTGAGGCCTCCTAACATTCGGGATGGTGTGTGAGGTTTATTCAGTCTATGCCCCATGTCTGATGCCACTTTTACGGCATTTATTTATTCAGTAATTATTCAAACATTTAAACACTGAGCAATGTATTGGTTTTTGAATGATGGAAAATTAGGACTGATGCCATAGCAAATAATAATTAAATCCCTGCAGAGAATATTGTTCCCCTGTCATTTTATAACTTAACTTGCATTAATAGTGCTTAATGTTGTACCTCAACTCAACGGCGATTAGTTTGTGAGTTTTGTTCACTGACAATGGCAATAAAACTTTTCTGAGAAATTCTGATAGAAACAAAATGGGGGAAAAGTACCCAAGATGTCGCAGATAAGAGGCGGCTCTGTGCAGAATGAACAGTTCTTACCGGCAGCGAACAGGTTGAGGTTGGGATGAGCCCCCAGGACCCAGAACCTGTCATGGTCCCTCCTGAAGGTCTGGACCCCGGTTCTTTTGGACATGTCCCAGACTCGGATGCTCTTGTCCTCAGAGTTGGACAGAATCAGCTCCTGACGGGGATGGAAAACCGCGCAGGAGACATTATTGTAGTGACCACGGCAGGTGTCCAGCTCCCACGCCTTAGACTCTGGACAGAGGGAAGAGGAAGAGGACATTTTTACTGTACACATAAAATTTGTCATTTAAAGGGCTGCTCTTTGATCTATGTACAAAAATATGTTTGCATTTACACAAAATTCATTCATGAATTGTGCTTTAAGCCAGGGTTTTATTAATTAACTAAAAAGTGGACCCAAAAGACTAAAACAAAACGTAAAAAATACCATTTACACTTCAAATCAGATTTTCTCATAAAATATGTTTCTCACCGTTCATCCTCCAGATTTTGACCTGTCTGTCGTCGGCCCCGGACACGATCAGAGGCATGCTGGGATGGAACGCCGCCCAGTTCACTCCACGGTCATGGCCCTGAAAAGAAATATTGTTTAAGGGAAAATATTATACAACTACTATTACTACTTAGGCATGGGACGATATAGAAATTTGGGATCCCAATTATCATACCTAAAATAATTGCGATTAACGATTAGAACTGCACATTCTAATGATAAAATAGCTATTATCTTTCTTGATGATTATAACAATTCTAAATGTCCCAAAACGATTATGGTTGTATGCTTTTTATCATAATAAACGATATTACAGGGTGCTAATAAAATTTGAAGGGAAGAGAATCTGTTCTACTCTACAGTTAAAGGCTCCAGGTTATGTGAGCACCACCATGGCATTTAAAATTTGATTTGTACGATGATAAGTGGAAGTATTAAAAAAAAAAAATGTTAAAAATAAAAACAATCGACAGAACCATACACACACTTACTCACATTGGACTATTAAACAAAGAATAAGTAAAATATATGACCAAAACCAGCAATAGAAGACCTTATCCCTCCTAGAATCAGTGTCCATCCATCCATTTTCTCCTGCTTAATCCGGCTGGGTCGCGGAGGCAGTATGCTGCCCATTACTCTGTGCACCAGACCCAGACCCTATGAACCCCTCTGCAAGTGGTGAGCCCACAGGAGGGAGGAACTGATAGTCCCTGTTCATAGGGTGTTGCATGTTTTTGGGTGATGGGGGGAAACCGGAGTACCCAGAGGAAACCCATCCAGACACAGGAGGAAACATGCAAACTCCACACAGTAAGGCCCGGGCGACCCGGGGATCGAACCCGCAACCTTCTTGCTGTGAGGCCTGAGTGTTGCCACTCAGCTGAGTGAGTCAGTGGCTGAGTGAATCAGTGTCTTTTTACATAATCTAGCCGACCCAGACCTGATGCTGTTGAACCTGCACCCACCTCCAGCACATGTTTGACCACAGCGTCTGAGGCTCCAAACAGGTCGACTCCAGAGATCCCCCTCACTTCAGTCTCCACGGCCCCAGGAGACAAGTTCTTCTTCCTCAGACCTGGAACCAACATTAGAGCGGCGCGTGCAGGAGGGCGCATTTGCACATTACACACAGTCGCAGCAAACAGGAGGGAGGAAAGAATATAAGCACATTTAGCATCGTTCTGTTTTTAAAGGTGCAAGTTTAGTTTCTGGTGAGATCTTGTGGCAAAATGGTCAAAAAACTGCTACAGTAAGAAATTTGGGACATGCTTATGTATAAGCAGCCTCGTGAAAACTGATACATTCTCAATATTCTCAATATTACTTGTTCTAATGTAGTTTCCTCATCACAAACAGAGCTGGTGTTTATATTTAGGCTGAGTTCTGCCCTCAAATGAAAAACACTCTTCCACCTTGGGATGTGGTGATACACAAAGAGCTTCACCATGTTTTTAAACTGCACACACTTTCACTAGAATCATTTGGATCATTTCAGTCCTGGAATTGACAATCTCTCCTGAACTTAAGGTAAAAGGAGCTACTTTAAAACTACAGCTTCATGACATCACAAGGTGGAGTATTTTAGGCGTTGGGGATGTAGACAGACTACTAAAGAGTTACTCAAACCTGTGTGAATGAAACAAAACACAACTCCAGGTCTGTTTTTGAGGAGGTTACAACATTAGAACATAGAACAAGCATTTCCAAATAAGGATAATGTAAAGTAAAATTACAATTATAACTAAAAAGGCAGTTGCAAATTCATTTCTTTCCTTCCTTCTTTCATTCCTTTACCACTAGATGTCACTAAAACAACAAAACTACACATTGCACCTTTAAACCTTTTAACTCCTGACTGACTGTTGGGCTCACGAACACACACTTTGGACAAAACACAAACTTAAGTTCTTTTCAGTTTGAATCCGGAAAAAGAATCATTGTACCAGCACTGATTGCGTTCATGATTTAAATTAACATTTTTAACCAAACTGATAACGACTGATCATTTCCCAGACCAAACCATTTTAAAAAACAAAGCTTGCGTTTCGATCCATTTCAACGACTGTGGTGAACGTGAGCTCAACAGTACGATTACAAAAGTGGAGGGGTGGAACTAGGAACCTCTGAGCGAATGTGGATGTTTCTGGGGGGAGCATGGGGGTGGACACGGATAATGCATGGCGGATGGGGCAGTGGCGGTTGGGTTTTGTAAAGGTGTGCTCCAATGGGGCGCCGGATGGGAGAGATGCGAGTTTTGTTTGTGAATATTTTTGGAAAAGTTGACATGCAGAGGTGAAAGATCAGAAGGGATGCTGGAGTATAACTATGTCATAGAAAAAACCATAAGCTCTTAAAGGTGCACTGTGTCACTTTTTGATTGGGGTCCGTCACCTGCTTGTTTCTATGGATACGTCATTGCTCTGCCTAGAATGTTCCACAGTATGACTTTAAACAGCTCAACGTTCCATTTATTCTCTCACAGCTGGTTTTAAAGCCTAAATATCCCTAGAAAAACAGACATTCTGACAGTGAGCGGCATCACCTCTTCATAGATCTGACCTGTAACTTGATTTAGTTTTGCTCTCCATGAATATAAATGTTTAATGCCATACTGTGGAAAATTCCAGACAAAGCAATAACATTTCCATGGAGAAAAGCATTTGACTGACCTTCCGCCAAAAGGTTACACAGTGCACATTTAGAATGGTTAGTAATCATTAGTAGCATTAAAAGGGGAAAAAATATCTATTTGCAAATTTTCTAACGAGCATTGAGATTAAATTAGAGATTTCTGTTTTAATACCAGGATTCTGTTCAAATTTCACATTTTAAATTCCTGTCATAGACCTGACATAAAGACTGAAATATGACCTGACAAATTAATACAAGAATCACATTTCAACGTGTTTGTACAGATGGAAACTATGGGGTCAGCAGTTTTTATGCAGAATAAGATTTAACTACTTGTGGAGGAAACGATGGTACTCAAAAAAAATTGTGATTGTGAATTGTGATTTCGATTCGCTAACACAGAAATTATATCCGCTACTTTTTATATTATTCTTGAGTAGTACTTTTCTCAAATACTTACTTACTTGAATCACTATGTTGTACTTCTATGTGAATCATTTTATGTAGTAGCGATACTGTACCAACTATACATTTTTGGCTACTATACCAACACTGTAGTTTCTCAAAAGTCTTTAATCTTTTGTATTGTTTTGTTTCTGAAACAATTAGCTACAAATTAATTTTGTCTCATTATGTCTGATCAGTAAGAATTCTTAAAACAGGGGTCTCCAACCTGTTGCTCAGGAGCTACTAGGACCTCTACACTCCCTTCTAAAGGACTTGTGAATTATACATACAGTGCCAAATAACTACAATTTGAATTAAATGGCTATTACTGTTGTAAAAGTATAAATGTCTAACTTTGTGCACTAATACATAGATAATGTTTTATAAGCATCATTTCATAATTCCCCATATACCTGTAGTACCTCTGTCCCCCATGGAACCAAATATTTTTTTAACAAATTAAAATTACTTTGTTGGGATGTTAATGTAAATTCTGAATAACATGAACATGACATTTGAAAAAAATGGACATGCTCAGACAATATTTGTTTGAATATTATGGGGGAAATATCAATTCAAGATGAAATTTCATGTGGGACTAAAAACACTTCAGAAAATTTGACAAAAAAGAAAGAAAATAAATGTGATTTAGAGTCATTTTAAAGAAGTTTCAAAATCATGAGTTAAGGGCGAACGGTCGCACCACATGAACATTTGACACTTTAAGGACAAAAAACATGCAGAATAACTGATTTGTGAAAAAAATTATTTGGTTCCATGAAAGTCAGAGGTTCTCTACAGATGTGGGGAATTATTATGAAATTTGAACCTGGTTAACTGAAGAAATTGCAGTTGGACACACGCCATGTCACTAACCCATATATAGATTTCTCACACCCGTTAAAATAAGTAGTTCTCTGGCATTTTCGTTTTGTAAAAGGTAGCTCAAGGGAGGAACAATGTTGGAGACCCCTGTCTTAAAAAGTTATTTGCCTAGGTTGATTCTGCACCAATATCGATTTTACTTTAATCATAGATGTAGTAATTGTTGTAAATTAGTTTTGTGAAGATAGAAATTGACCAGTGTGAGTGATGTAAACAGCAGCATATTCTTAAATAGCAAAATTCTTAAAGTGTCTTATGAAATGGTGCCATGCTTGTTATAATGACAATAATGGAGCTAGTGCAGGTGACCTTATTGTATGGAATATAGGGAAAAGGAGGGGATTGGGATGCAACCATGCTCTGTGCAAAAGAAATGTAAATAAAACTAAATACAAGTTTTTAAAAAGTCAAAAACTGCACATTTCAACACACAAGGTATCACACAGTTAATTTGTTAGTATTAAAAACAAAACATTACATTAACAAAGATTAACCATGCAAACTACACAGAAATACTACTTTGTTAAATCCAAACATTTAGAATTAAGTAGTTTCTGTTGAAACTACTCCTGACTAAATGTTTTGAAATTTAAAAAGAGGTATTTCTGCGAACAGCCCATAGAGATTGGCCCTCAAAACAAAAACAGAGCTGGAGAATTAAGCTCCAGCTCTGTACCACTGGTCCCAAAAGACAGCACTAATTCACACTGCAAAAACTGAAAATCTACAATAGCTAAAATGACGTGACAAGCAGTTTGAACTAGTTTAGATTTGCTTACTTATTAGGATGTTGCAAGATATTTCTGGTTAATTATCTAGTTAAGTTTAAGTTTACTGTGAAAATGTTCTGTTATCCTCTAGTCTTCAGGAGATGTTATTTCTCTCCTGGAATGTTCCACAGTATGGCATTTAAGTTATCCATGTCCATAGAGACTAGCAGGCAGACAAAAAGTTCAGATTCGCCCTGGAGATGCAACTTCTAGTACTTTTGTGCAGATATAACATCAATAACAATAGAAACAATGCTACATAATTTAATGCCGTACTGTGGAATTTCCAGGAAAAAGAATAGAATCTTCATGAAGACAAAAAGCCAAAAGAAAAGTAACACAGAGCAAATTCAAGCTGAATTACCTAGCAACTAAGTAAGAAAACTGCACTCAAGAAAAAGTAATATAATTGGAACCTATTTTTTTTTAAAGACCATAAAGGTATATGTACAGGGTATAGTGGTTCAACTAATACTTGAGTTGTCGTGGCCTCTAACTTGGTATTGTAAAAAAAAATACCAGGCAAAATGGCCACATAAATCTCTGTAAAAAATATAGTGAAGCCACCTAATAAGTAATCAAATCCACACAAGTCAAAATTGTTCAAATGAACTGTAAATGTAATTATTTCATGTCACTTAAGCTCCTGCAGACGATCTGTTTTTGCAGCGCGTTTTTGTCCACTCTCTGCTCTCACCAGAGATATCCCACACGCGCACGGTCTGGTCCAGCGACGCCGACACCACCAGGTCCTCCGACGGGTGGAACTGAGCACACATCACGTAGTGGTTGTGTCCGGTCAAAACACTGCAAAGGGAAAAAGAAGAGGGCTGATCAAAATGGTTGGAAAATAAAAATAGGAAATTACAACAAAATAGGGATGGGACAAGATCTCGAGTGTCAAAATTGCCGCAAGACTATGCATACAAGAGAAAATGACAGCACGATGACAGTAAAAATAAAACTCTGCGGTCAAAATTTGAATAATTATTATAACTAAAGTCAAAATCTCATCTTGTGTCTTGTTCTTGTAGATGTCATGCCTTGTTTTGTGAGAATTCTGTCTTATCCACTGCTTTTACTTGATATGTTTTCATAATGTCTCACCAGACACAGGTCCTGGACTGCCAGTTCCAGATGCGGATGGTCTGGTCGTCTGAAGCGCTCAGGATCCAGGGATACTCCTGAAATACAAGAAACAAAAAAGTAATTTTAAAGTCACACTGTAATAAAACACTAACTAAGAAATAAATGTAATGGTAAAATTGCCTCCACATGTCTTTGAACCTTTTATCACTATTCTATTTCACTACTGTACATTGTCAAAAACCAAATAAAATTGTAGTAAACTGTATTAAACTCACATGGTGAAAGAAAGTGGTCCGGATATAGTCCAAGTGTCCAAGGAGAGTGAAGAGGCAACGTCTCAGCTTGTAGTTCCACACCTGAGAAAGAAATACGCGAAATTAAAATCATGCAAGCAAAAATAAGGACTGATATTTGAGCTATAGTAATAATCATAAGTGTTATTGTTTATTTCTTTTTTATATGGTTTGAGACTTTTGCTGAGTTGCTTATACCTTTTGAGTTTTTAATTAGTTTTTTTAAATGTTCTTTTGTTATTGTTGCTTAGACTGCTGCTGCACGCCCCACCCCCGGATAAGCGAAAGAAAATGGATGGAGGGATCCGTACTAAGTATGAGTGGGTATGGATGTGATGTGTGGGTGGTGTTTGGTTGAGTGTAAAAATAAAGAAATAATAAAATAAAGAAATATTTTTAATAATAAAGACAATACAAAACGTAACGTACGTACAAAAAAAGTAACGTGGACACATAATGTATACAATGAAAAAAATATATTGTGAAAAAATAAACCCTTATTTATTAGAGCCCAATGCATTAAAAAAAAGTAGGCAAGCAACTCTTTGAACTCTACACATGGCATGCTAATGGTCCCACCCTCACCTTGATTTTGTAGTCGTCTCCTCCAGACACGAAAAGAGGCTGCTGTTTGTGGAAATCGATTCCTCTAACGGGTCCTGCGGTTAGAGAAAACAACGATTTAAACTTGCATCTCACCACATTTTAGTGAGTTTAGTTAAAGCCACGTCAGAACCCCTCCTTACCATCGTGCTCGTCGAACTTGTCAATGAGAGTGCACATACGGTAGTCCCACAGCTGGATCACACCATTGTGCAAACTCGCAAGAACCCAGGGCCTTTTAGGGTGGAAACTGAGGCCTAAAACAAGATAAATAAAACAATAAACGCTGACTTTTAACTGTTGAACTGACACAAAGTCGCTGATCTTTAGCTAAGAGCAATAGATAGCAATAGAGCAATAGATAACTTTGCACAGTTTGTTCCATTTTTCATCAACTGACAATTCAACTGCACGGATCTACGTATTGTTAGGATAAGATAAGTTAAATGCTACGTACTACAGAATATATCTTATACTAAATACCTAAATAATGCAGTCTAAGAAGAGTTTGCGGGTAACATTTGACTAAATCCACCGCTAGCTAAAATGCTACAGCTCCGTTCTTACCTTTAACACGAGCCGATTTGGTTTCAAATTTGGTAAGCATCGTTACGGAGAAAATCTCTCCTTGTAACCCTCTAAAATATAATCCCACACGGTTGTTAAAGGTAGAAAATGTTGCAGTTTTGCGGATCTAAGCGGCCCGTCCTCCTTGGCCCATTTATTTAGCTGCTTCTTCTTTTCCTGACACGTCGCTCATTCCGACTTCCGGTTTAGTGACGCAGAAAGCTCCACGAAAGCTGCGCACAGACGTAACCAAATTTTTTTTTAATAAAATAAAATAAAACAAGGTTACAAAAAAAATGTGCTCTAGAATATCTTTTATAAATCTTTTTAAACAGTTAAAAAAACAGAAAAAAAATATATTATTAGTGAAGTAATGTGAATGTTTTATGTATGCTTCTTTATGTGTCTACTTGTTGGATGTTAAAAAGAGCATTTATGTAGACCCTAGGAAGAAGTTTAACTGTACTGTTGCCTCAGCAGCTAAAAGGGGTCTAAACAAACTACAACTTTAAAAGAACACTAAGTTCTACCTGTGCTTGAAGTGACGTTTAAAACTGCAATCTGAAATTTGGCCAGCGGATGTCGCCACAAGTTCGGAAACAACCACAGACTGTAATATATATATATATATGTCAATGACATGACGCCTGTCCGATTGCCGATTTCTTCAGTTAAAAAGGTTCAAATTTCAAAACAATTCACCACATACCTGTAGTACCTGTAAATAATTATGCATGTTTTTTGTACTTATAGTGTAAAAATGTCATCTGACCGCCCTTAACTGCTGATGTTTAAACTTTAAAATTATCATTAACGATCCAAAAAGTAAATGACATATTTTTTATGGTGTCGCCATAATAACGACATAAACTAATCTAAGGGTAAAATCGTCACATTGTACAAACTTTCACTCAAACTTGAATCGTGGCTTCAGACCCCGGCCCTGAACAGATTGATGTAAGAAAAGACAAAAATGGATGCAATAGCAATCCCTAGCAATTTACACAAATTTCACCCAAATTATAATCGTGGTTCCACACCCCGAGCCTGAACAGATTGATATAAGAAAATACAAAAATATTGTGATCACACCCCATTACAAACAGGAAGTCTGCCATTTTGGATTTTTTTATTTTTATTTATTTTTTTAATAAAGACACACAAAATCTTTGAAAACTGTCAGGTTAGGATAAGGGTTAGGGCAACGGTTAGGGTTAAGAGTTCATGTAGGGTTAGGGGGTTAGTGCAAGGGATTAGGGTTTATTTAGGAGTTAGGGCTAGGACTATGGAGCGTTTGTAGGCACAGTATGGGCAGTCTGACCCAGGGGGCGGCGCAGCTGCAGCATAGGCGTGAGCGAGGGACGATTATTGCCAGTTGTGGCAATATTTGTTAACTTGCCACTGATGAAAACTCACGAAATTTTGCATAAAATTCAAGAACACCAAAGTAGGAATTTACTAATACTCCACATCAAATAATTCAAAAAAATGGCAGACAGCGCCCCCTGCAAAATCAAAATACATTGCGCCTATGGACCCAGCCTCACCAGACTCATTCTGTATCATCTAGACAAGTGGGACATTAAAAGTTGTTAAAAGCGTTTTAAAAGATCAAACGGTGCTTCTGTGGCAAAGACTCAAATTTTGGGTTCTTTTTTACCACTCGCCGTCAAACTTCGACGAGTGATAATTTGCACAAACTTTGGCCAATTTCACTTAAACTTTAATCGTTGGTGGACACCTCGACCATGAACCGATTTATATAAGAAAATCTCAAATGCGCACAATAGCGCCCCCTATGGAAATTGCACGGAGCAGCAAAATTTTAGTTTGTTGTAGACATACAAAATTTGGTACACACATTTGTCACATGGTCGCGATCGAAAAAGTCAATCATGCCTCCACGCCATTTGCAATCGTGTTGCCATGGCAACAGGCCAAACATCTGTCCTCGCCAATAGGACGCTGGCAAAACTTTGTCGTAGCCAAACCAAATTTGGTACACAGATGCATCATGGGAATAGGAGCAAAAAAGTATATTACACTGTTGCTCGACAGGAAGTCAGCCATATTGGATAGACCATGTGAGCTCGTGGTAAAGGCACCATTTCCTTTCCTCATATTTTAACGAACTCGTCTTAAGGTTTTGGACCCAGCCTCATCAAAATCATTCTGTATCATCTAGACAAGCGTGAGTTTGTTGTTAAAAGCTTTTTAAACGATCAAACGGCGCAAATTTTGTTTTTGTGGTTCACCATCAAATTCGACGAGTGAAAATTTGCCCAAACTTTGGCCAATTTCACTCAAACTTTAGTCTTTGGTGGACACCCCAACAGATTTATGTAAGAAAATAGCACCCCCTAGGCAAATTGTATGGAATAATACAATTTTACTTTGTCGTAGACATACAAAATATGGTACACACGTTTGTGACCTGGTCTTGAACAAAAAAGTCAATGACACCCACATACCAACCCCCATCGTGTTGCCATGGCAACAGGCCAAACATCTCTCCTTGCCATTAGGACGCCCGACAAAAACTTTGTCGTAGCCAAACCAAATTCGAAACAAAGATGCATCATGGGAAAAGGAACAAAAAAGTAAATTACACCATTACTAGGCAACTGTGATGGAAATTTGAATTGTGGAAAGATTTCTCTCTATCTGCCTTTATGTAAATGAATGTTAATTGTACCTGTCATGAACATGTGTAAAGGCTCAGCAGACACAGTCTCCAGGAAGTCCTTAGCTGTTTTAGCTCCTCAAATGTAAGTGAATTGGATTAGGAAGTCTGTTAAAGTGTCTCTCTGCTTTGATATGTAACTTGTATTTCTGTATAAATAATCAGAGCTCAGAGGCTCTGGGGCAGAAGAAGGGGGAGCAGAAGGGGGAGCAGAAGGGGGCACTTGGGGCAGTTAGTGGTCATGCTGCTGGTGAGGGGAGGCTGTTGGTCTCTGGGCCAGGGCAGGCCTAGACTCAGTCCATATCTTCTGTAACAACAATAAACCCTGGTCTGTATTTCAAAAACTCATCAAGCTTCACAAATGTATTAAATTCATTTTTCTTCAAGAGAGATATATTTTTTTTCCACAACACAACCAACAGGATGTCAGCCATATTGGACTGATCATCTGACCTGATGGTGAAGACACCTTTTTAAAATGTTAGTGTTAGGTTAAGATTAGGTTAGAGGTAGGGTTAAGTCTATGATTAGGTTGTGTCTAGGGAAGGGCTAGAGTCAGGTCAAAAATTGGGGCTAGGATTAGATTAGGATTAGGGTTGTGTTTACAGTTAATTTAGGAGTAAAGGCTAAAGGTAAGGTGCATTTGTAGGTTAAAGCGTGTCTAGAGCGCAGTGTGGCTCAGGGGCCGGCACGGCCTTTTACTCTTTACTCTTCTTCCTTTTTTGTCATATTTCTGAAGTGTTTTAAAGTCCCACATGAAATTTCAGCTTTTTGAATAGATATTTCCTTCATAATATATAAACTTTTTTTTTTCAAATATCATGTTTTCATGTTTTCAAATATCAGTGTCCTGCTGATATGACTCAGAATTTGTTTAATTTCCCAACCATGTTTTAGAAAATAAAATGATTTTAAGGTTATTCTTGGTCACACCACATGACATTTTTTAAGATCGTAGCCAATTCATGTACATAAAAAACACAAAAAATGCTTCATATAAAGGTCAAACATAGATTCATGCACCTGACATTGGAAATGTTTGAAAAAGTTCAATATAAACAAAATTTTAAATTTGCCTGTTGAAAATCCTTATACATCATTGGCCCATATGCAGTCATCCATGAAATCAACATAGGGCTGACTTATAATATGGTTAAATTGTAAAAATCTTTGTCTTTATGTGTCTGTAGTATAATGTAGTTTCGAAGATCCTGGTCTATACTACAAAATGATTTTTTAAAAATTCATAGATAAACTATAAAGGAGAAGGAGAAAATCTCCTTGAATATGCTGTGCAATAGTATTAACCAATTCTGACATATTTCTTTACAATTTGTGGAGAAGATGTTATATAGAGAAATATATTTTTGTCTAGACTTAAACCAAAGTAGATTAAAACTTGTTGCACGAGTACAAATCAGTAAGTGGGATTTACTATAGAGCAAAACCAGGTCTAAAACTGAACTAAACCAGATCTATATCAAGTTTAAACCAGAATTTAACCAGGTCTTGAATGAGAGCCAGGGCCCACAGCCTTGCACAACTGTATTTACATTAAACATAAGGGCCTATTTCCAGCTGAATTGCTCCCATGTGACCGTAGCTACTTTGGAAACTAACATAATGTACATTTAATGGAAGGTAAGAGCTAATCACTCAAGCTCCAATCAAGTTACAAACACTCCACCTAAAGAAAACATAGGCCATACAATAGACAGAAATAGGGAGTAATTTGTTTAGTAATCCTACACTATAATGATCGACAAAAGACTGCAGAGGCATCCGGTAAAAATAACTCAATATATTTAAAGAGACAGAGCAGGATTTTACTAGGTGGTCTATTGGTTGTTTACATGGAATCACAATATTCCCTAGAGTCCCTAGAGTTTAAAGGGAATACATTTTGTGTAGTAAATGTGCATCAATGAAACAATACACAACTCCAAGTCGGTTTGTGTTGAGTAAACATTATAAGTGAAAAGAAAAAGCCAAGTTAGGGGGTCACAACAACTCTTAAGCATTAGTTGAACCACCATATCCCGGACATATACTTGTATACTCTACACTTGTATACTCTACATTATATCCTTGAAGTGGACCAGTATTAGACCTGAACATCATCTGTAAATTTCATATAGTTGAATATATAGCAATGTATAAGTCATAATGTTACAGAGAAAAAAAAACACTTTACTTTGATTCAAAAACTGTCAATAACAGGATTTTATTGTTTCTGCAACATTAATGAATCACATTCACTTCGGACAATTTTTTAATTATTCAACAAATGTAGACTCTTTTATATATGCATTTACAAGTTAATTGACTATAGCTACTACATTATGTACAAATGATAAGATGGGGGCAGAATCACTCTCAGATCATACACAATGTAAACATGGAACTGCAAATTCAAAATACAGGGCTGCACATATAGTGACAATAAAAAGATCCACACATTTTAAATTATTATTACTTGTTTTATCTGGATAAATTAAAACAAAAAAACAAAAACTGAAAAAGAAAATGAATTGGAAAATCTATCCTCCGCCTTCCTCGCTGGAGTGAATGCACTGTGTAACTTTTCTTATTTCTTGTCTCCATGGAGATGCTACTGCTTTACCTTAAATATTAAACTTGGCATTCTCCATAGAAACAAGAGGGAGGTGCCAACAGGCCAATTTACAGGTGAGATCTGTGAAGAGGCGGCCCCACTTACAGTCAGAATGCAACTTTTTAAAAGTGTTTTTGAGCTATAAAAACCCATAATTGAATAAATGCAGCTTATATAGTTTAATACCATATTGTGGAACATTACAGGCAAAGCAATAACATGTCCATGGTAGTGAACCCTCAACCTGAAAAGTTACGCAGTGTACCATTAAAGAGAAACTAAACACAAACTCCAATATTTGGCTACTGAACTCTGTATATGGGGGTATATAGAGTTATGTACTGTTCCTAGTGATTCTTTGGCAAATTCACTGCAGACTAGGTCAATTTGCAGCTTTCTGGTCAAAAACTCCTAAATCTAAAGAAGAAGTGTCTTGAAGTGTAGATACCTGTTAGACACACCAAACTGTTCTTTATACCTCCTGTTAGCAGCTCTGTTAGAAATGTGTTTGGTGTTTGGTGTTTAGTTCCACTTTAAAGGAATTATTTAAATTACCTTAAACTCATGTAATAGTTCATTCCACTAATTTGAAAGAATTAATGAAAATGATACTGTTACTGTCCCCAAAGTTCTCCAAAACAATTCAACTCAACCGTTATTTTGTAGTAACCTTAATCCATAAAAGGGAATGATCAATGTGTTCTATATGGCATGCATCCGGAACAATGTGCAGCCCACGCTCACTTTCAAATCAAAACTCCTCACTACAGTAGCTTCAGATCAGCTCACACTAACCCTAAAATGAATCAGGAACCTAAAATTCTCAGCATTTCATCCAGGGGCGGGGCTTAGCTTTCCGCATCTATCAAAACTGTGTGCTGTATTTTCCATGGAGTTTGTTTCATAATCAGCAGATGTAATTGCAGTAAATTTCAAGGTTCAGAGACACTGATGATATTTTAAATATAGTTAACTAATAACTTTATTTATTTGTATTTATTTAAATGTTCTTATGTCTAAAAATTACAGCTCAGACCTGGTTAGCAGACCTATCCCAAAAACCCTAAGCGTACTTACTAACCTAACCCTGATGCTCACCCGTACCTTAACCTGACTGTGAAAAAAGAGATTTATAAAAATCTTCTTTTGCGAGCCACCACCAGGCTCGTTGGCAGAAATCTGGGGCCCAGGCCAAGAAGCATTACATGACCGTCCCTATAATAGAAATTAATAGGAAAACCGTCCAATTTTGGCCCCGTAAAACAACAGAAAATGGGAAAAACCAGGAAAACGGTGCTCCACTGATAAATAAAAGAAATTCCAAGTCTAAATTTGCTTTGTCTGTTTTTTAGACCTGACAGCTCAGGTGAATTCAGAAACGCAGTTAAATGGGGGTTGCTTTGGTTACAGTAGAATGTTAAATCCAGCCCCCAGAAAAATGTTGAAATTTTCGGGAGTCCCAAAATGCCTCTGAGGTTGTTTTATTGTGAAAGGCACGGTAGTTACCTGTTTACCGGTTTACTTAGTATTGTATTCAAAGTGTATTGTAAAAACAGAAAAGAAAACTTCGTAGGGCAGTGCTAAGCAAGCGTCTGTGGAAAAGTCCAGTAAAAACCAACCAAGCAATGAATGAACTTCAGCCCTTCCACAGTTCAAAAATACACTGGTGTCATGTTCACAGTACAAGCAGTGCAGTTACAAGCTCTGTCCACACGGGGGCAGGTATTCACACTAACGCTAATGATTAAACGGATTATTAGGACTGACGTCGCGAGTCTCATTCACAGTAAAGATCATTTTTTGTACCATTATTTCCTTAATTTGCATATTAGTTCATTTAGTGCATATTTAAAACAAGCAACAATAACATTTGAGAGGAGACGAAAATATGAACAGATAAACGAGAAAAAGGAGGAGATATTTTGTTGTTTGGAGGGAACCTTATATTATTTAAAGCCCCACAGTGTAACTTTTTTTGCCTAATCTTGAAAAAACATGCATCTTTACTGTGAGTTGGCTTGCATCTCCACAAAATAAACTTGTACTTGGCTTGCTTAAGATGTTGCCTTGGAAATTAAAGAGCTTTGACAAAATGTTCCATTGTAAGGCAGGAAATGTATCCATCTCTAAGAAGAGTGTTCTAAATTATGGTTTGAAAATTCTATGTCCATGGAGTCATGCAGCAGTTAAAAAGTTACACACTTTTGCTTTAAATAAACACCATTATTTTCCATTATTTTCTTCTTGTGACAGTTAAATTGGGATTTTTACTTGATTGTAATTGGAGGCCTGTTTTACAGTAATCTGGTCAATTGCATAGTTAAACTGTACTCACTTAAAGCTGCACTGAGTAACTTTTTGACTGGGGGTCCGTCACCTGCTCGTTTCTATGGATATGTCACTGCTTTGCTTGAAATGTTCCGCAGTATGACATTAAACAGCTCTACTTTATATTTATTCATTTACAGGTAGTTTTATAGCTAAAATTAAATAAACAACAGTCTGACTGTGAGCGAGGTCGCCTCTCCACAGATCTGACCTGTAACTTGGCCTAGTTTTGTCTCCATGACGATACAAAAGTTTTAATGCCATACTGTGGAACACTGGAGTAAAAGAGGTCCAAATAGAATGACCGCAAAACAGTTTCACTTAACAATTGCACTTGAGTTAGAGAATATATCTAAGTTTTTAGTACATTTAACAATAGTTTTTTTTAATCATTTATGTTATTCCACCAGACTGTTAGCAGCAATACTTGTTCATCAAAGCGACTGCAGCTGAGGTCGTTACGCCTCCTGCTGACTTATTTATACGTAAAATACCTTTAAACGTGTGGACAGAGCATTGGTGTAGTGTCCGTTCCTGTAACTCCTCCTCTTTTGGCCTTGTGATTTAAACCTTTATCGGCTCCAGTCTCAGAAACCACAGCCTGTTTCCTCTTCTTCTGCTTCTTCTACGGTTTCTCAGTGAGGGACTTTTACTTCAGTGATTTTGATCCAAGCCGAAACCACGTCACATGACCGAGCACTGATCAGGGGCCCCTGCTGGTCCTCCAGGGAGATTCAGAGACTCCATGTCAAAGTTTAGACCGGGAGGCTGAAGGAAAAAAGAGAGCGAGAAAGAGAGAGAGAGCGAGACACACACAAGTCAAAATACATACGTTTTATACAGAGGATTAGTCTGGTTTTATTCTCAAACTGCTACATAAACTGCCTCCTGCCTCTGTCTCTCCTACATCCTGTTTGAATGAAAAACAAAAGTCTGGAATTGGACCATAAAGAGAGTCAATCAAAAGCCCTAACCTGGAATACAGATTATAAGGGGGCAGGTCAAATGAATATTGTGAAAATTTGCATATTACAGTCATTTCAGCATTTGTGAATTTATCTTTTAGATAATTCATGTCAACGTTTATCGTAAACATTCAGAAAAATGTCTCCTGCCCTACCTGAGAATTTGACATAATTTCACTGGAAATTGCAGACACAGGATACAGTTCCAAATCTTTACGTATTTCTTGGTTTTTGTTAGAGCCTTTTGTCTAGCGCATTATTTATTTATGTTAGCATATATACATTTACTGCTCCTAAGGGTCCAAATCATTCTGAGGTTCATCCAAACAACACCATGGTACAGAAACTCACCGCGTCTCCCGCGAGCTCTTTGGGAGGTTGACCAAGCTCCTGCAGCTAAAGGCGAAAAAGCACAAGATTCGATTATTTATGAGTCTTGAATAACACATGAAATGAAAAAAATTGGAAAAATCTACGCAGCCATATAAAGGGAAAGTGCTGTTGTATTAGCAGAATAACCGGACATACAAGTTCGTTAAGTATTTGTGTTTAAACGGGAGAATTACACAATACATATTTATCAAAATCATTTGAGCAGATATCGATGCTAAAAAAAATGTCCTTTCCTTTAGAATAATGATGAGCTGTACCAGAACAAGTGTAAGAGCACATAGACTAGTACACATCCATGAGGGATTACACACATATAAGACTACGTGGGAAGATTAAAGAAAATACTAGCATTTAATATTGAAAATCACATTCTATTGGCTAAATAAAGAGTGTTTTTATCATCATCGTGGGATCAGTATTGAGTATCGAGTCTATTCCTGAGGATCAAAATCAAACTAAATCTTTAAAACAGTGGTTGCTCAATGGTCAAATAAAAATAAGGGGTTGTTGGTTTAACTTTTTAACTCTTCAAACTTCAAATGAACTGTCCGAAGTGAATAGTATGTACGGTGAGTGTGCTGGTGTTGTGTACTTTTGTGTGTTGCTGTATTTTTCCCTGTCCTGTAGATGATTTGACATCAACCTGCCGAGGGACTGAAGATGGAAATGAGGCACGCTGCTATAATCTTTACATATTTACATATTTAAATGTTCCTTAATATGTGCTGTCCCTTTACAAATAAATGTATAAGTGTTACATTTTAATTACTGTTAGTAGGGGTGTAGCATTGCCATTAATCTGGTGATACGATACATATCACAATATCTCAGTTACGATTCAATATATCACGATGTATCCCATTACTAAAACACAGGACGATATATTGTAATTCATCAATAATTATGTATAATATCATGGTCGAGTGCACCTTCATGAGACCAAAATCAGATGAAATACATTTAGTTCAATTTTTAAATAATCAGAACAGTAAATGGATCTTGCGATTTTTTTCCCGAAGGACATCACAAACGGACATTAAAAAATCAATTTGGATGCATTTTGAATCAATGTGAGAATCACGCAATGAAGTATCTCGATATATCACTGAATAACTTGATTTTTTCTTACACCCCTAACTGTTAGTGATAATACAGAGTGCCTTGGACTTTTTCAGCTCCACTACCACTCACATTTCCACGTTGGTATGTGTTAAGCTCTCTGTTCCTCCAACAAATAAAATGTCTTGAAAACAGCGTACAGTGTTGAATTGAAATCTCACTTTCTGCATGAGGTCCATGATGGTCTCAAAGGTCTTCTCTTTATCGGCCGCTCCCTCCTCCTCCTTCTCAAACAGTTTACAAATGTCTCCCATGATTATGGCCTGCTGCTCATAGCGCTGGAAATCCTCAGTGCTCAGGGTCGGTTTATTCGTCTCCAACCATTCAGGATACTGGCAAAGAGGAAAAAAATACAACCACTGTGCAACTACTGTGCTTCAAATAACAGTAAAGCTGCTAATTTTTTTTGGTGGAGGGTCTGTCAAATCCTTTTCTCCATGGAGATGTTATTGCTTTGTCTGGAATGTTCTACAGTGCGGTATTAATCCTTTCTATCTTCATGGAGACCAAACCAGACAAGTTACAGGTCAGATTTGTGGAGAGGCGACCCCATTCACAGTCAGAGTGCCTGTTTTTTCTACATTTTTTATGTAGTAATTTAATAAAGTCACACTGTGGAACATTCCAGGCAGAGCAATGACATCTCCACAGAAACAAGCAGGTGACGAACCTTCCACTAGAAAGTTACACATTGCAACTTTAAGGCCTATTCATATTTCATACGACGTAAGAACTTGAAATGATGTCATTTTGTTCTTGGTGACGAACCTTCCACTAGAAAGTTGCTTGAAATGAGAACTTGAAATGATGTCATTTTGTTCTTGCAGCTCCTTAATATGGTTTAACTAAGTCTTAACCAGAACAAGTTTAGAGTAGGACATTTAAATAAGACTTAATCTAGGTGAAAATCAAACTAACCAAAGATATCAATTTGAACTAAACAGGTTAAAAGTAGGTCTGTTCCCAAATACTAAAAAAAAAGAAAAGAAAAAAGGTTTAACTAAATATAAGGCCATGGTTCAGCTTATAGGCCCCACTGGGAAATTTATCCTCTGTATTTGCCCCATTATCAGTGTCTTTGGATTTAACCTGTCAGGAGCAGTGGGACTATCTCCAGATCTTGACCCAGTCTTGCTTAGGACAACTTTAGCTGGAAGATTTTATATTGTGCATGTCTAGGAATGGCTAGGAAAATCACACTGCCTGGAGGAGAAACCTGGAACCTTCTTACTGTAAGATGAGAGCACTGGCCCCTCACATGTCTGAACAGTGCTTACCTTGGTGGTGATCTCTTTGAGCGATGGGTACAGGACTTCTTTGGACAGTAGATTCTGCATGAAGGATTGCATGATGGGAAGAATATTAGCATCATCTCCTCCGTCGCCTCCTTCTTCCAACGCCAGACCCTCCAGAGCTTTGACCAGGTCCTCTCCTGCCAAACCCGATGTCTAAAGACAAAAGAAACATTGTTAAAAATAACAGTGGACTTATCATCACTACACACACACACACAGACACACCCACACACAGACACACCCACACACAGATACACACACACACAGATACACACACACAGATACACACACACACACACACACACAGATACACACACACACACACACACACACACACACACACACACACACACACACACACACACACACCTGGAGGTTGTCTGCGTTTTTGGCCAGTCCTTTGAGGGTATCTTTGAGGCATGAGGTGAATTCTTGCTGAGAGGCGGAGTCTGTGCCTGTTAAAAATATAAACATTGCAGAGACAGACTGTTTATAAACAGTTACACACTACAGGATTTTTCGGTCTTAAACGATTTTTAAACATGGAACAAAAAGCGCAGATCACAGACACAAGGAGAATCTTATGAGACTTAAAATCACAGAACAAACACTGCAGCTTGATCTGTCTGTGGACCACAGGAAATAAAGTTGAGCGTGACGGCATCAGCTGTTTCCTGTCTACAGTAAAACCAGTCACTCTGAAACTCTGAAGTGTTAAAAATCACAGCTCTGCATTTCCAGTCAACACAGTCAAAACTGTTGGATTATTATGTGTGAAATGTGGTGCAATGTTTCAGATACAGGATTTTTAAAGGCTAAAAGAGGAGATAAAGTCCACAGGAAGTAGAGTCACTGGCCACGCTTACATGATGTTTTTAATTCTGAATTAAATTATTCTGAATTAAATAGATCGGATTTAAATTGTTCTCCTTGGAGTTTATATGGAAATAATAATTCTGAAATTGAGGTTTACAAGGAAAACAGGTTAAATCGTCTTTATTCCCTGGGGAAGGTTCTGATTGGACAGAGACACAAAAGCGTATTTGTCGACAGAAGAAAACTCACAATCAGCTGCTACTAGCGTTTGGCTTTTTCTTTCCACTTTTGCCGTTTTCTGCCTCTGCTCTTTTCATTATCTGTAGTTCGCAACTTATTAGTAAAATGGTTTTGGTTCAAGACCAAAGTTTGCTCTGGGTGCCTTTTTGCAAAGTGTCATCACGTCAGAAGGAGGACACAACTAGCACTGATGACCAGAAATATTCTTTAAGCGGAATAAACGTTTACATGATCGCAGAATAAATTAAATCGGCTTTAACATGGAAATAAACCACCCACATAAATCGGAATAAAGTTTAATTCGGTATAAATGTAATTCCAAATAATCATTAGGAATTAAGTCTTTACATAGTCGTTTTAAAGCGGGATTAATTTTTATTCTAAATTAAATTATTTTTAATCGGATTTAAAGGTCTCATGTAAATGTCACTAATCTGCACCTCCACCTCGATCTGTGCTTTGTGTGGATGGAAAGAGACACACATGAGAAACTATCTCACCTTTTTACTTTCAAAGAACACCTCAAACTGGATTAATAACGTAGTTTTGTGCTCTGGATGTCTTTTCCGGAGGACAGTTTCTAAAGATAATGTGGATGAGATGCTGCACTTTAAATTTACCACTTTACGAGAGGTGAGGAATAAAGTCTTATATCCTGAGTCTTGCATCTCTGTGTCCGTCACTCCTCTGCCCCTGATGCTCTGTTTTATTGGCTGTTACTGCGTTGCTGATGTTTGGTGATTATAATCTGACACAAAGTCGGGTCACACCTCACCAAACTCAGGGAGAAGAAACCACAGCCAAAACTGGGCAAATTCTCCTGTAGTGTTCGGCAGCCTTTACTCAAACATGTGTGAATGAAACAAAACACATCTCCAGGTATGTTATAACAAGTCCAAGGCATGTCTGTTGTTAGCTATAAGGATTCATTACAAAAACGGCAAACCTCCAATATAGATCTAATGTAAACTTACCGACTTTCCCCGCGGCCTCTGACAGTTTCTGAAAATGCTCGAGCAGCTCCGGCTCCTGTTGGGCCAGTTCGCTCATGGCCTTCTCCCACTCCTCTCGCGCCTGGTTCGCCATCTCCCCCTCGAAAAGAGTCTCAAACAGCTTACAGTCTTCAAGAAGCGGAGGCTGCAAACAAGAGGAATTCAAACAAGATTATGAACACCATATATTGTTGTAAATGAATAGATCTTAAACATGTGAGAAATTATTGAATTTTATTAACTTCAATTAGATGAAGTTTCTCTAAACCCCATAAGGAAACATGTAAAAAAATTCCTGTAGTCGACTAAAGACATGCTTACTGATCTTTAGAGCCTTAAAAGCTCTCAAAAATATTCTGCATCTATATGTATTTGACCCAAACAACTGTCAAGAGACTAAAAGAGAGCACAAATCCATGCATAAACAACTAACAAAGACAAGTAAGTAAGTGGCAAAAAATGCATTGTAATTTCACTCCCATATCTTCTACTTTCTACTGTGGTACATACAAATCTTATTTTAAAAAATGTTTCCAATAATACAAATTTTAATTCAAATTTCTGGCTTAAGCAAATTTTCAGAATTAATTTACATTATTATAACAGATCAACCCAGAACTTCACAAATCCTTAATATGGTTTAACCAAGTCTTAACCAGAACAATTTTAGAGTAAGACTATAGTACATTTAAACAAGACTTAAACAAGTGAAAATCAAACTAACCAAAGGGATCAGTTTGCACTAAACAGGTTAAAAGTAGGTCTTTTCCCAAACAACATCAGGTTTAAACAAGACTTTCCAGAACAAATAAAAATCAAGCCAGAGAGTTAAATATACCACCAGAAGAAATATATAAAACAGTTTGAGAATCATTAGAAAATGAATAAGACAAACCTTACACCACACAACCTACATTTTCATTTCCCTTGTTTCTACCGGGACTGTGAATCCAGCTTTTAAAACATTAAATTGAAATGTAGAAATATCTGGATAAAACTTGTATTACAGGAAAAGGCTGTACAGGACAGCTAATGCTAGAATTAGAAACATCTGAACAATGGGTTTCCACACTATTCCTGTTTACTGCTGTTGACCACTATGTACAGTACAAATAATGCACACACAAGCACTCAACACAATCACTGTTTGGCTCATTTTAGGAGGTCACGTCAAAGCTGGTGTATTCTTTGCACAAGATTTCTTAATCTAAATGTCTGGATATGGGCCAATGACATATAAGGATTTTCAACAACCAAATTTTATAAAAGAGGGAGAACTTTGCACATCAATTCCTCAAAACGGGTGTGTTGGAGGAGAGGGAGCAACCCAAGAACATAGAAAAAAATCCCGCACACCGTCTTACTTGCAAAATGTGAAGATTTATTAGAACATGCAACGTTTCGGCACTAGGCCTTCATCAGACAAAGAGCTGATATGTGATGATGATAAATAAATCTTCACATTCAACAATGAAATTAGGCCTAGTGCCTAATGTCCTAATAAATCTTCACATTCAACAATGAAATTTTAAAATGTTGTTTCTATGTTTGACATTTATATTAAGCATTTTTAGTGTTTTTTACTTACATGAATAGGCTACAAGGGATGTCGCACCACATGACATTTGAACACTTTAAGTACAAAAAACATGCAGAAAAATTATTTGTGAAAAAATTATTTGGTTCCATGGAGGTCAGAGGAACTATAGGCATGTGGGGAATTATTATGAAATTTGAACCTTTTTAACTGAAGAAATTGCAATTGGAAACACATCATTGACTCTTATATTTACTTTTATTTGATGACAGAGGTGGGAGATATGCATGTAAAAAAAACAAAAAAAACTGCTGTTTTAGAGGTATACACAAGTACAATACTGAGTGCTTTTTGTTATCGGTATATTTTGTATTGTTGCGTAACATAGACATAATTTCTCTCGGTGCCTGTACTAATTATTTCTATAACACTGGTGATATTATGAACATTAGCTTCTTCTGAGTTAATCTAGCCACTGTAGTTGTTTTTAATCTTTACCTTTTCAGCTCCACTGGTGGCTGAAGCAGAGGCAGGTGCAGCAGGGGGAGGAGCTGCTGCTTTGTCGAAGTCATCCAACGCACCTGAGACAAGAATTTGTCATCATTTACATTGAACAATTGGCAAAAAACATACTAAAGCCAAGCTAATCCAGAAAAATTATGAAAAGGGAGTTGGTTTAAAGAAATAAGATGACATCCTGTAGTATTTTGGGCCATTATTCATTCATGAAAAAACCTTTCTATAGTTATTTGAATACGAATAACCCTTAACAAATATTTTGACCGGACAAAACATGACATCAAGGTGAATTCATATTGCTAAGTAAGTAAGTTTTCAAACTAAAAACCAAAGAGGAGTGTAAGAGTATCCCTATTCTTACTCGATCAATAATACACCAAATCACACTTTAAAAAATGGCAATAGATGTAAAAGGAGATAAAATCAAGAACCAACCAATAAATTCCAATAAATCATAATGCATTTACATACAGTCTTTAATATAAGTACTACTAAGTAGTACTACTACCCATATATCATTACACCATATGCCATTATTAGACCTGTCGAAAAATTGTAAACAAAAACAAGAATTGAAGAATGAAGGCAGCTGGAGGTAAAAGTAAAGTAGAAAGTAATGTGATTTTAATAAGAAAACTGGGATTAACTTATCTATCTATCTATAAAATGAAAACCACTCAGATACATGTTGATAATATCAGAGCCCAAGAGTTACAATTGTGTTTCATATTATGTTTATTTGATAAGAGTTTATGATCCACGCTAAGCATTTTTACAAAGGTAAAATCCACATTTTGAGGTTTTACTGGACAAATCCTCACAGAAATGTTGAGCCACAACAGTTTTTCATATTACACATTTCCTTTTTAACAGAGAAGCAAAGTAAATAATTTTGCAAACTTTGAACATTCAAAACTGTTGCTTATTTTTTGTTATAATATCATAAACCATTAGTTCTGCTTATCAGTTATTCACTGTAAATATATGATGTTAGCTTCATTATGGGTCCACTTGACTCTAGTTGAGAATTTTTTACATTCAGATTTTAAGCGTCAATTTGTTGTTATCATGGCCACAAATTTCCTATCCATTAATCTATCCATTATAAGTGAAATACTAATGTTAGGAATACATACTATTTGTCATTTTTTGGTCACAAATAAATGAAATATTTCATTTTAGGATTCACCAACTGAACAGTTCACTCTGTGGTACAACGACCCCACCCCCTTTTTTCCACATCTGACCTTCTGGAACAACTGGATGAATCTGTAAACCAAATGACCTCTGCCCTCATTCCACTGATCTTTGTTTACACAGAGGACATCACAATAACAAACCCAACAGTCCAGTTATCACTACCACTAGATCACACGACGTTTCTTCTCCAAAACCCAGAACAAAACACTTTACGAATCCTCTGCCCTAAGCAAATGTATTTAAGTAATTAACAGTTACACTCGGGAAACAAGCCTGACTTTCTTTTCAGCCCACAATCGAATTCCAGTTGTGATCATTTAGCTTTGAAGGAGTTGATCTCTGTAACTATACCATGTTGAAAGATTTATGAGTTTATTAGTCGATTATTAAATGAAAGCCAAACGATTAGCTGTCACGGATATTCCCAATAGAACCGATATATCAAACACACAAAACTGACAACTTTTTGCACGAGTTGAATGCAAAAATCGATTCCTACACTTGTCATTAGTGAAGCAGAGTACCAAATGTCCCAAGGCTGAAAAAAGCAGCTAAATCTCCAAAGTTTGTCACCAAATTAGGTATATAAGCAGGCACTCAACAGAGCATTTTATAAACTTAATATCAACGCTTACTGTCCAATAATTCGTCCAGTTCAGCATCGTGCCCGGAGGATGACTGTTCTGCTCCCGACGCCATGATGGATCCTGCTCCGAGGAGTGACGGGCGCGGAAAGGTGACGTCAGAGCTGTCAAGTCCTCGCGTCGCAGAGAAAGTGCGTTAAGGTTAAACTTAGTTTTGGGGGATTTTGGCTCCACCCACTGGGAGTGTTCAAAACTACAAGATGGACACTAATGGTTTGATAGTTCGACGTGTACAATACTAATCAAAGTTTGGACGAAGTTTTTCTTTTTGTGTTACTACTTTCTACATTTTATACACACATATATTCAAATGCTCAAAGTATCCACACTTTGCTTTGTTGTCAGTAATGAAAACCTTTGACTGTCTCTCAGTGATCTTTCTAATAAAGAAGAATGGTTTTCACTTCACAGCTGTGCCTTGTCAAAGTGCAAAAAAGTGCTTTCCAAGAGTGCACACAGAGTTCACAGCAAAGGGTGGATATAAAAGATATTATTATTATTATT
>JACN01130450.1:0-10873 GCA_000787155.1 Scartelaos histophorus
AGATCAGAAAATAATGTAATATAGGCCATTTAATTAACTGAACAATAAAAAGACAATTTTATTTGCACTTTGGGAAATTTATTTTATCTACTTTTTTGTTTGCTTGTTTTTTGGAGATGGAAAAGTGTTCTTGTTAACAGAATCCACTAAAATGAAAAGCAGTAGCGCTTTTACTGACCATAACAGATTCAGTCGCCCGAAGCAAAGTTCAAAGATTGATTTGATTGACCTAAGACAAAAGCACCGGTTTCAGCCAGATTAGATAGTTTGACTCTATTGATTTGCACAATGACCATTTCAAAGGCGCATTCTTGGTGCATTCAGCCTCAGTATGTTGGTGTAGACCTATTACATACATACATACTGTTTTAATATATGATGTATTAGAGGGATTGACACGGCAGCTGTGTTTTCTCCCATGATTCATAGCATGTTCACCTTTTGTTTTGATGTAATTGGTACGTACAACACAGTGGGTTATAATTGGAGGTCTGGACAGTTTTAGCAAAGGGGTATTCAGGCCAAGCTCATCAATTACCCAGTCATAACTCTTATAAGAACCAGCCTTGTTTTCTGTCGTATACTATTAATTTAAGGTTTTGTCTGTTCAGATTTTGCTTCACATTTTTTATTATGGAATTTCACCTTCTAAATAATCTTTCTATTGCATGATGAGACCAGCTACTTCATTGATCCACAAGAGAAAATGATTTGGACATAGAAGCTCAAACATCACAATATATTATAATGACAAAGAGCAAAAATATAAATTGTAATAATAAAGTAGCAAAATAGCAAAAGAGTGCAATTTAAATTTTAGAAAATAATAATTTACTTCATCCATTATTGGCTTATTTAAAAAACAAAAATGTAAACAAATTAAATAAATTCTTTGCAAAAAATAATATACAAAGATAATTTAAACTCACAAAAAGCTTCTTACATTTTTTAGATTTATACAGTTCTACATCGTGTTTTTATGTGTTTCATGTTTTTATTGCTGTTGCTCTTATAAAATTTGCATAACTTGTTGTGTCTACTGAAAACCAAAATGAAACTGACTAATGGTGCTAAAATGTTCAGAGAAAATAATAATTATCACGTCTGGAGAGATAATATTAAAGGAAGAGCGCTCGCCAAAGACTCTGTAAATGGATTTCGCTCTCCCATTGTCTAGTTTGGTTTCTTGCTGAATATTCCTTGTAGCATTAGCTGTACTCTCTGCAGTCATGAGTCAATCCCTGCAGCTCTTTGCACCTTTCAGAGCATTATGTATTGTACTTTAAGATCCTCCTCCCACTCACCCACTGTGGGCAGCTGTCCTCTGCTAAATACAACTACAGTGATCCTCAGGCTGCACTGAGGGACCTCTGTTATAATCTCCTGTCTATAGGTTGTACAGTACAGCAGGGCCACATGTGTCAAGTATAAAAGGCCCAAAGTGACCCCCTATAGACTCTTATGTGGGCTTTTGTTGAGGTAATGGCTTTAATGGAGCTGCACATAGTTGGTATTTGTAAGAGCATGAAAAGAGCTATGCCCAGTCTGCATTTTGTGTGGGATTTACCCTATGGACTTTGAACTAACATAGCAGGACGTGTGAGGATGGGCTGAAATTTGCAGAAATTTTGGTCACAACTGCTCCTAATAAAAACAAATTAGAGATAGTTTACATATTTTAAAAGGCACAGGTTGGTCAAGTCAAATTTATTTACAGAGCACATTTAAAAATAACCATAGCTGTACAAATGCAATGTAAAACCCAGTGCAAACACATTTTCAACAAAGATTTACACATATTTAAAGACTGGGCTGTTCTAATACCCAGATATAGCCAGAACGTTGGAACATCTCAAGTCGTCTGGTTTGCTGATCTCTGGGTTCTACTGAGAACATGGACAGAAGCTCAGAGAGATGGGGAAGGGTCAACCCATGTAGACATTTTAAAACTGTCGACACCGTCTTTAAAGCCTCACAAGAGAAATGACACAAATATGCAAAAGCCAATTACAATACAGATTTTATGTTTGAAGAATCTCATTTTCTGGTGAGTAAACATAAAGCATTATGAATAGACTACACTGCAGCCACAAAAACACATTCTGAAACACTGTACAACTATACACAGTCATATGCTAAGTCTAATCTGTGTATTGTGTCCCTGTGGCCCACATCAGTGCTGTGCTGCTCTCATGTCGTGCTCCAGTCACATCACGGAGCGGCCCCGTCTGCTCCAAGGCGTCTGATATCAGCTTCATTAACCTTCCGTAATTAAACATGGCACATACCTGCAAAGCAACAGCACAGCATGATGGGAGTGACAGGAACCAGCTGGAGCGCTGGGTGTGGGTTTGGAGAGCTGTACTCTCATATGTCAGAGAAAATACTCTAATCTAGTCTTAATCTAATCTTAACACCTGAACTTTTCTGGAATTTAACTAATTCAGCATGTTGATACTTTTCAGGATTTTCTGAAAAACAGCAACAAGCTTATGACTTTATTGTTTTTTGAAAGGGAGTTGTTTAAATATTGTCTTACCTGTCAGTTCTTTTTGGTCATGTGTTGAAATAACAGATTAAAGTCTAATAGAGCTTCAGACAGAGCAGTGCCTGAAGTTAGTATCACACCCATGGAATGTTGACAACGTAAGATGCAAAGTCTCTTGTGTCTCTCTTGTGTTGATATAAACCTTCTCTTTCACTTTTTACAACATCGTTCACCTTTTGTTCAACAAGTCTTTCAAGGTTTTCCCCAGAGACGTCTTCTCATCTTATGTTCAGTTTTACATCTTCACTGTGAGTGATGTGAAAACGCTGCTGTGGACTAAGCAGAGACACATGGGGCTGGGAGCTCAAACTGTGATGGAAGAACTGACTTGGTTTAACGTTCAAGTACAATACAGGAACATGCAGCAGAACTGTGCACACACTGAGAGGCACAAATGACAGTGAACGTGTGAAATACATGACATCAAATGCTCCAGAAAGCACATTTAGTGTTAATACAATACAATTAATTAACTTAAGGCTCATTGCTGTATCATTTTTCATTTAGACCAGTTTTTTTATCTTTTTTTTAATCTGTTTTTTCATTGCATACTTTCATTTTAGGAAGTTTCTATTTGAACACTTGTTGAAGAATTGAAGATAAAGCTCTACCATAGCCTGTATATATAAATGGACATAGCTCACCCACGAGCCACCACATCCCAAATAAGAAATGTTCATAGAGGCATTTCCGGCTCTGTCAAACCCCCCCTCTCTCTCTCTCCCTCTCTCTTTCTCTGTAGTGAGCCTTGTCATTTTGGTCGTAAAATGTTTTTACATGATCCTGGTAAATAAATAAATAAATTCCAATTCCTACTATGGACCTGGCTCCAAATTTGCCCCTATAACTGCAGCCTTGTGAGATTAACTTGACTGGAGCTGAATGCTATGGGTAATGTCACACTCCCTTAGTCCACTTCTTTATCTTCTTTACAGTCGATGAGATCTAAACATGGTTCAGACTCAATTCTCTGCAGACAAATGTAGTTTTAAAATGTGTTTCCCTTACAAATGCAGAATACAAGACCACTCCCGTCTGACCCTCACTGTTAACTTAATCTTGAAATAATGTAAATCCTAATTCTTGTAATACCATTGTTTTGTCACTGACTCACTAACACGTTTCCAAAAGGACCAGAGACATGCATTAAACCAGGTTAAGTCCCGTCAGTGTCAATAGTACAGAGGGAGCTGTAAATTGCTTTGCGGCTCAGGGGAAGATCCGGTAACCTCCAGAAAGCTGATGGGCTCCACTGACTCCCATTATCTTGTGTGTGCAGTGAGGTAATGTCACACTCCATTATTCTCCTCCACACTGAGAAGGGACATGTGTGTGTTTGGCCCGCGTTTAACATGTGGGGACTTTACACACTCGCAGTTCATGGGGACCGGCCACTCGTATCTGGACAAAAATAAGGTCTACATGAGGTAAAAATGTTTATCATTAGATTAACAACATGATTTAAAGTCAAGAGTTAAAACTGGTTAAGATTAGGGTCTGGATTAAATACTGGTGTGTGTGTGTGTGTGTGTGTGTGTGTGTGTGTGTGTGTGTGCTGTTAACTTAATCTTGAAATAATGTAAATCCTAATTCTTGTAATACCATTGTTTTGTCACTGACTCACTAACACGTTTCCAAAAGGACCAGAGACATGCATTAAACCAGGTTAAGTCCCGTCAGTGTCAATAGTACAGAGGGAGCTGTAAATTGCTTTGCGGCTCAGGGGAAGATCCGGTAACCTCCAGAAAGCTGATGGGCTCCACTGACTCCCATTATCTTGTGTGTGCAGTGAGGTAATGTCACACTCCATTATTCTCCTCCACACTGAGAAGGGACATGTGTGTGTTTGGCCCGCGTTTAACATGTGGGGACTTTACACACTCGCAGTTCATGGGGACCGGCCACTCGTATCTGGACAAAAATAAGGTCTACATGAGGTAAAAATGTTTATCATTAGATTAACAACATGATTTAAAGTCAAGAGTTAAAACTGGTTAAGATTAGGGTCTGGATTAAATACTGGTGTGTGTGTGTGTGTGTGTGTGTGACAGTTTACAGGGGTCACTGGCTGCAGGACACATGAGCAGGTCACAGTCGGGTGAACCTGTAGAAGGGCAGGGGAGAGAGGGGAGGTGGGATCAGGATACATCACCTCTAAAGGTCTCTGTACAGGTCTGTCTGAACAGGTCACCCACAGGCTCTTAACAAGTCAAATATAATAAGAAAGATTTTTTTAGATAAATTCCCTTGTCTGTTTGTATAGACTTACAGCGCTTAACACATTTATTAGACGCCTGTCATGAAAACCAGAAAACATAAATAACTTTATAGTAAATCCAAAACATGTTTCAAGCTCATTGTTATTCATCAAGAAAATGACCACGTGTCAGATAACAGCTGCATTCTTGCCACATTCTTGTTTTTATGGCGTTTTGCAAAGTCTCTTTTGTTATTGAGCTCCATATAGTTTCTAGCCATTCCGGGGGACTGGCTTTGGATGAGACTTTTTGGAAAGCATTAAACTTGAAAATGTATGGATAGCAACGATAGTTATATTTGAGCCTTAGCATTTATCATTTAATTAAAAAGATCTTGCATGTCCTGGCAGATTATTTTGGTAAACAGAAATACTGTTAAATTATGGCAGCAGTGGCAAACACCTTTATTATGACTGGGTGGTGGTGTAATAAATGTGTTAAACTCTGTAAATCAATATAACAACAACTGAGGGTTTTCAGATTGGACAATGTGACGTATCCTGTTCCCAGGTGAGGGGCTGGAAAGCATTAAACTTGAAAATGTATGGATAGCAACGATAGTTATATTTGAGCCTTAGCATTTATCATTTAATTAAAAAGATCTTGCATGTCCTGGCAGATTATTTTGGTAAACAGAAATACTGTTAAATTATGGCAGCAGTGGCAAACACCTTTATTATGACTGGGTGGTGGTGTAATAAATGTGTTAAACTCTGTAAATCAATATAACAACAACTGAGGGTTTTCAGATTGGACAATGTGACGTATCGTGTTCCCAGGTGAGGGGCAAGAACGGCCATTTAGAACAGACGTGGGTATTGTACAGCTCCAGGGCTCTTTTGGTTGATTTGTTTAAGCTCATTTTGGCCCGGCCCTCAAAAATATGGGAAAAATAATTGCCCACTCCTAGCATATATTCAATGAAGCCAAAAAATCATTGTACCTTACTATGAAACATCCAAAAAGTGAAGGAAAAAAAAGTGACACTGATTTCTATTGGTGACTGATAGAACTACAACAGGGGAGATGATTTGTGCAAGTAAACAATTCTCTTAAATAAAATTACAGTCACAAGCGACTCAGCATTAGCCAACAGTTCGTTTTTTCAGTTAGTCACTCTCACCTGAAAAATGTATTGATCACGAGCTCTCGAAAATGTGTTGTTTAAATCCATTTTGTATTTTGACGTATCAATATTATAACAAAAACCTGCAATTTAACAGCGCTTATTTAGCTGCCTCCATCTGTATCAAATATCACTGACTTATATAATGTTGTGACGTCATCTGAGAAACGCAGCAGCAGAAGTTATGAAAGACTAAATAAATAAACTCCTTAGGCCCTGCTTAGCTCTTCACAAAAACAACTGGAATAAACGTCATTTTGTTATGTTCTTGTGCGTATTTGCAAATAATAGGGCCTACATTATGTTTTACAGAGTTTTCTCCTAATTAGATTTGTATTGACCTCAGTCTTTTTTGCAGTCTGTCTGGAATCAACGTCTATAGATTTTGAAAAGGAAATGGACAAAAGGAAGTGTTCATTTCAGGATTGATTTTTTAAAGGCACCGTTTTGCTCCGGCTCACGTCTGTGTATTGACATGAGTCAGTCTTCACACCTGTTCGTCTCCGTGATAAATGCTTTGACCCGCCCAACGAGACACGGACATTATCGGCGCAGTGTGATTATTCCAGTCACAGATGATGTCAGCGCTCCTATGCAGCGTGCTATGCCATGACCTCATCACTAATCACCATCCCGTCTCCGCTCTGGTGTCTCAGACCTGATTGGATTGGCTGCTCCACAATGGATGATGTCATGCATGTAACCTGGCACTAGCCCCACTGTGCCACAGGGATGAGTGAGGAGCACGCTAATGGCAACAAACCCACAGCCTCTATGCTGCTCAATACTGTCCACTTGTTCAGTAGCGTGCACAAGTCTAAAAATGGATATGACGTACCTTTTTTAAATACTTTTTAATAGTCAGATATAGTGCCCAGATCTGATATTAAACTGGAAAACCATCTTGTTCAATTGCTCTATTTGTTGGCGCTCAAAAACAATACATTATAAAGGAAAAAACAACAACAAATGTACATCTTTAAACTTATATGAATAAAATAAGTGCGTATAATTAATAGTATAATCACATATTTAGCCCGTGTCGATCATATCTGAAAATGGTTAGGTAAAATATCATAAAACTTACACAATAATAATAACTGTGTAAACACTGGGCTAAATCTTTGACATTTGCAGCTAATAACATGAGCTGCAGTGAAGAGAAATATGAATCACGGACATGTCGTCTCAGGCCTGGTTTCGCACACGTGTTTCTGGACGTTTAAAGCTCCAGTGTGGTTTGTTTTAATGCTCTGTGGTTTGGTCTGGCCTGTGTTTGGCTGCAGGCTCAAAGACAAGAGCTTGTTAAACAAACAGAACACGTCTATTTGTTGATCTTTTGACAGGAAAGTTTTTCCAAAATAATACTCAAGAAGCTCCTTTGATTTATTTTTCTTTCTATCATTTCTCAGTCAAAACCTCTGTTATTTGTAACTTAAAAGTACTTCCATTTTCACCACATGTACTTCTCACATTATCCACCAGTATCCAGTGAGGGAAGAAAACATATTTAGTTACAGAATACTTAGTTACTTATGGTTAGTGAATTCCTGCATAAAAGATGTTTTAGCACATTAATTTACATGATCCACACAGAATACTGCATTATGAATACTGTGAATACTTTTAAGCAGTGTTGCATTTAAATCATAATGTAAAGATGCAATGTTGGTGTAAAAATAGCTTTATGTTTGTTTTACCATTTGTTGTATATTTATTTATCACTGATAAGAGAAAGAAAAACCACACTTCTGCTCACCACATTAACAGTATTTCATATTTTTCTAACTAATTGTGTGTAATTTAAAGCCTATTGTATAATCAACTACCACCATGTGTTCCTGCCTGTTCTTAGAAAGTTAACAGTATTCTGAATACCACCAAAAGTAAAAGCAAAAGTACCAGAATAGAGTTACTAAAAATGAGTGTTCAGGAATGTACGTAGTTTTGGTTTATGTATTGCGTTTCTTCTCAGTTCTGCTGGTGTCACTCAGCCTGTTCTCATGCGCTGTTCATCCTGTTTCATGACTAAGCTTACACTCAAAAAAACAATATAGCCACAAAAATGATCAGCCTACCAACTCACTCCAACAATCTCTCACAGCTAAATATTCAAGCCAATCTACGCCGTGCTCAGTCTATAACACAGAACCACAGTCACTGTGCCACACTTCACCCTGATGCTCCTGGACGATGATACTGAGCTGAGTCTGATGCTTCAGAAACACTCTCATCCCCACGGCCACCAACACACCACACAAACTGTACACCAGGACCCCTGCTCTGCTCAGACGAGCTCTTAAACTGTAAAACTGTGTTTTATCTTCTCTATGTTGTGTTGTGTTGTGTGATTGTCGAGTGTAATGGTGTTCCTTTTGTACTGCTGTGGAAACAAATTTCTCTGCATAATAAAGTAACTGGACTTTTTATCATTAAAAGACCCATATTACTCAATAAAATGAACTGTTAACTTGAAAACTACCACTGCATGACATCACAAGGTGGAACAGTAACAAAAACAGAAACAATATTTTAGGTCTGTTTTTGATGAGGTAACAACATTTTAACATGACTTAAAGCTCACAAGAGTCAGCTTTGCGTAATATAGGATCTTCAACTCAAAAGTGTTAAAATACAACTTTTCACATGAGCTTTTTTATTTGATTATTTCCTCCATCATTTCTTTATGCATCAACTTCAGAAACCACATTTATTTACAGTGGCATTTCATTTTTTCAGAGTAAGCTTTATTTTCCCTGTTGCTGCTGTGAGGTGACACAAATGGAGACTGAATGTTTTGGTGCAGTAAACTCATCTGTCACCGTGGCAACTGTGAGGGGGCGGGGGCGTCGCTTCTTGGGGCTGTCAATCATCCCGCCTCACTGTGGACTGTGGATATGAAGCCCTAAGATCGATTGACCATTGACAGACAGGAGGGAGACAAGCATCACCAATACAAGTGAATATGAGAGGTTCAGTGTAGATATGATATAGAGTCTTGATCAGTGATGGACAAACTGATACACTGATACTGAATTAAGTGTTAAAAATATTGATTCTCATGCATAATTATCAAAATTAAAACAGCAAAAACAATAATCTGTGGTAGTGAATTTTACTTCTTCAATGGACATGTGCATTGTGGTGTATTTTAAATGCAGCATTTATTGTACAAAAATGTTCCAAATTATCTGTATTGAATTTGCTTTACCTTAAATGTATACTTTTTTACTGTAATTGCTAAAGCTATAAGTATAAATATATTGATTTCAGTGGTAAAATAAACATATTGTACTGTGCATAAAACTCTGCTCCTCTTATTACTGTTTTGGTCTAGAGCTTTGGTATAGTGGAGTAATGTTTAAACAAAAATCAGACTTTCTCTGAAAAAGTTAAATAGTGCATCTTTAAGAACTCCATAGACTTGAGACACGAGACTAGATTCAAAGAATGTAATTAACTACAGTTATAGCTAAATTATATTGTGATTACTGGTTTCAATTGACGTTTTTTTCACATAGAAAAGACTGAAGTGTCTCACTTTGAATTCTCTTTACAGCCATTGACCTTAAACAGTAATTATGTCTGTGCTGTTATCATTTCAAACTTCGCCAGCCATGTCCCATTTATCACTGGCAGAGCTTGTGCAGCTTTCAGCAGACTCAGGCTTTGGGTGGAGGCTCCTGGCTCAGTCTGCACCAAATTTTGGCGCAAACTGAAAAGACAAAAGGAAACATTTCTGAATTACAAATTTCCCCTCTTCTAAATGGTGCATTGTTTTCAGTTGTGTTTACTTATAGGAGCAGTTGTATTTGTCAGAAAAATACTAAATGTAGGCATGAAATTAAAGAAAGCATCAAAGGCATATCACTGGCACATCGCAAACCCACTGTACATTGTATTTTAATTTTTAAAAATGTATCCAACTTATTTGAAGCCTACTCTGTTTAGTTTAGGACACTAGTGAAGTTTGTGGGAATGTTGAAAATATATGTTTTCCCTTTAATGGCGCACTGTGTAACTTTTCATCACCTATAGATATGTCATTGCTCTTACATTAAACAGCTCTACTTTACATTTATTCAATACAGGTAGTTTTATAGCTCAAAAATACCTAGAAAAACAGGCTTTCTAACTGTGAGTGGAGTCGCCTGAACTGTAATGTGACCTGATTTGTTCTCCATGGAGATAAAAAGACTTAATGCTGTACTCAGAAACATTCCAGAAAAAATCAGTGACATCTTTACGGAAAAAAGCATCTGACGAACCCTCCACCAGAAAACTTACACAATGCACCTTTAAGCTTGTATCAAATAATAAAGAAGTGCTTGTGTTTGAAACAATCCTGAAATTGTCAATATACCAAAAAGCAGAGATTTCCATTTTGATTCATTCTGATGTTGGGCACCCATTTCATTGCCACCCTCTTCATTAAACATTTGATCATGGGTGAAATAGGATCTCAGTCAGACCAGTTCAGACCCAGTGATATAAGCTATGTCATTTAGTGAAGCAGTGAGTTTTCTTTTCAAAATTAAACATTAAAGCAGATTAATTACACGGCTGAGCAGCTTGTTTTTGTTTGGATGGGAATAAAAGCTGTGCAAATACTTAAAATAATGTGTTTGTTGCCGTCTTAAATGAGACGCCGCAGAGAGTCTTCAATGTTACTGTTGTAAATCAGGAAAATTAAAAAGGTAAGGTCAAGTTTGAAAGTTTTTACTTACTAACTTTTAGACTTAGACTTAGACTTAACAAGGGGAATTATTTGAACACCACAGCTCACACATCACATTATATTAAAGAAAAAAATATAAATAGTAATAATAAAGTCTAAATAATTAGCAAAAAATAGCAAGAGACTGGTGGCAAATAAGGCATAATTACAAGAATGTATATCTAAAGTGAAATTAAATAGAAAAATAAGCAATAGAAATATCT
>JACN01070807.1:0-15748 GCA_000787155.1 Scartelaos histophorus
TGAATGGGCCTTGCTGGCTTTGCTTTTCGAAAGGTTAGGTTTAAAAGGAATTTATATTTTATAATATTTCATACATTTCTTACTTGCCTGAGAAAATTTGATTTGATTTGTAATTGTAAGCACGTTTTCTACATCCCATGTTATTTTTTTCACTGGATTATCGAAACACTCCAAGTGCTCCAGGAGGCTCTTCCGGCTCCTTCTGACTCTGGTTCCCATTGACTTGCATTAGGATCTTGTCACTTGTCTCTCTGGATCTACTGCTGTGAGCCTCGTCATTTTGGTCTCAAAATGTTCTTATTAACCCGCACCACATGATCCTGATTTGTTTTTTCGCTATTTTGTTAGTCAAAAAAATCCTATTCATAACATAGAGCCTGGCTCCAGGTTTGCTCCTGTAACCATTAGCATGGAAAACCTTGTTTGTGCGGCGCTGAACGCTATGGGTGACGTCACACTCACTTAGTCCACTTCTTTTATACAGTCTTTGGGCGCAGCCCTAACTAATATGATTTTTTTTCCCCCCTTTCTCGTTGCTCCACTGGTTTGAAGCCATTTACAGACCTGGGCAGTGCCGTCGTAGCTCACGGTCACCAGGCGGTCATCATGGTGAGGACTCCAGGATATTCCGGTGATTTTGGCCGTGTGTCCACTCAGTCTGCGAAAAGGTTCTGAGATCACTACTGCACTGTCCCTGGGGGAGTCTGAAAATACACAGAACATTTAACAAAATCATTACATCAACAGGGAAAAAATAATGAACTTAATAATGAACAGGAACACACAAACATTTGCATGAAAAACTGACTCATGTTTAATAATATAAAATAACTACACATAATACATATCATCAAATATAACACTTTCAATGTCAAATTCAAAGTAATGGTGAGGCCATATTGAAACTGAGAAAATGTTTTGTTTTTTTTTGTTGTTTTGTTTTTACAGAAGAAAACATAGTTGCTAACTTTAAACAAGGCATGTTCTTATGGAGAACACTCTCTTTAGACAACAGAATGTGATTTCCAACATCAAATAACAGTACTTTCGTTTACATTACCGTGTGACCTTATATCTGACAACCTACAACTACTGGCAGCCGTTTGTCTTACCCAGTACTTGTTTGAGGTCATGGATGTAGATGACGGCGTTGCTGGACCCGGAGGCGAGCAGACTGCTGAGCTCGGGGTTGTGAAGGCCGTGGTGCCAGCGCAGACAGTTTATGATTTTATGGTGCTGCTGGACACTACACAGAAGCCTCAGACTGGGGGCTTCATACACATCTATAGAACTGCAGCAAGACAGTCAAGGAATTAGTGAAGCCTATAAATGTTATTCATAGGAAGGGTCCAATAGAGTTTGGGACTGAAAGTAAAAAATGCACATAATGTGGCAAGTAACTGAATAAAACGGTATGTTTATTCATTATTACCATAAAAACTATAGACATTTCGTTTTGTTCTTCTAAGACCTAAAACATATGTAAATCATACTGACGTTTGACCCATGTATGAAGTTAAGTGCTGAATCATGAGAAATATTATAGTTGCATCACTTGTTTTCAGCATCTTAAAACCTCCATTGGTGCAACATTGAGTTTAACTGTAAATTCCAAAAAGGTGTAATGAAACAATCCAAAACTCTGTCGGAAGGTATTTGCATGCTGCAAAGTTATGTATTAATTCTGGCAGCATGAAAATATAACACTCACCCATCCTCGTTGCCAATGGCCACAACTTTTCCATCTGGTTTCCAACTTAGGTCTGTGTGAGGAGACAGTTTATGCTGTTGAGAAAGAAAAATAAAATTATATTTTCTATACTTTGTCTATGTCAGGATTTACCAATTTTAATATGAATAGTTACAATTAACTTATAATACTTGTAAATAAAAAGCAATTACTTTGTTTGCACCACTTAAGTTCCAATAAAGCAGACCTGTGCAACATTACCTATTTTTAGGACTGTGTATAAAAGCCATAAATGGAATAAGTGCCAAAATATACCAATTATAAATTAGTTTAAATAACCATGGGTAAAAAATATCACAATGTACATAGCAGCCATCAACCATCTGCTTTGACTGTTAGTATGTAAACTAATTTTAAAAGTGCATTGCGTTGTTTTACAGTAATATGGGCCGCCTCTCCACACATCTGACTTGTATCTTTTACTGGTTATTCCAATGCCAAAATGTAGAACATTTTAAGCGAATCAGTAACATCTCCTTGAAGGAGACAAGCAGATAGCATGGCCTCCAAAAGTTACACAAAGATACAAAAAAGATACAAAAAAATTAACAAAGGTGTTTTCTTACCTTACATAAAAACACCCCTAACCTGCCATCGACTCACCTGAATATCATTGGTGTTTTTGATGAGTTTGTCAATATTGAAGGCTTCTCCACTGAGTTGGTGTGGATCATGCTGAAGAATGGTGCCCTCTCCTGCACAGCTGTACAAACTAAAGGCGGACTTTTCCCTTTTCCACCCTAACAAAACAAAAAGTTAGACAGGTTTAAAGGTGCACTGTGTAACTTTTCTGGTGGGTTGATCCACCACCTGTTTGTACCATGAAGATGCTCTTGCTTTTGCCCGGAATGTTCAGCATGACATTTAACTCCTTTTCATAGTGACAAGCATACCATGAGAATGAATGTATGTTTTTAAGGTATTGATGGATAAACTGGATCATTTCAAACAAAGCAGGGACATTTCCAGACAAGCAGGTGGCAAAGCATCCACCAGAAAGTTACGCAGTACACCTTTAAATGCATATAATTAAGAACAAATACAAAATAAGTTATAATAAGTTGTATTGAATGAGCACATCTTACCAAATGACAGCGGTGGAACAGGTGGACCCCAGGCCAAAGTGTAAACAGTTTTTTTGTGATAAGAGCTTGAAATCTCAGGAGGCCTTGAGAAGAAGACAGAATGATTTGCCACTGCATTTAGAAGTATATTTAATCCTTACACACAATAGGTTAAAAAGCACTGTATGTGTAATCTCATATGTCAATAAAGTTTGTTACAGTAGATTTGTTTTTACTTATTGGAGAAGACACCATAGAGTCCAACTTTTCCATCATCTGTACCAAACGCCAAGACCCCCTCTTTCTCTGGATGCCAGGCCAACTGTAAAAAACAAAGAATATTAAAATGTTACGAAAAGGTAAAGAGAGACTGTAAGAAAGACAACTGTGTGCTCTACGATTGACAAGTGCAACAGAGCAGTTTTGTACATTTAATAGTCAACAAATTCAGATAATGTTTCAGAATTTCACATTGTCTGTAATAGCTGATGATTACAGTTATTGATTATTAATCGTTGCAGCGTCAGTATTGACGTATCTCTTACTGTGGTGACTTTGGACTTGATTCCCTGCCAGAAGCAGCGCGTGTCATACTGTTTGGAGCTCTGTGTGTTCCAGACTCGGATCATGTTGTCTCCGACTCCAAGCGCTAGAGACCCAGACCCCAAAGGAGAGAAGCAGAGGGAGTAGACAAAGCCTCCAAGAGAGGGCAGGGTCCAGCACAGCTGAAGAGATCTCATGTCCCAACACTTTATCTGGAGACAAGATGGACAAAACATATTTATAATTCAGATAGAAATCAAGAAATCCTTCAAATAATCAATTAATGGGAAACTATAACCTTTCATCAACATCTCCATAAGTGTCTTGCAATACAGTTAGAAGTTAAGGTATTTTTGAGCAATAAAAACTCCTGTGTGATTAAATGTAAGATAAATGCCACACTGTGGAACATTCCAGGGAAAGTATGAACCAAAGAAATCAGCAGCAAAAAAAAAAGAAGCTAATGAGATAGGGGTGAGGAGCTAAACATTTAAATGTACATTATATAATGCATATTCATCCAAAACACACATTTTCCAGCGTAGTTTTACTGGCCAGTCTTAGAAAAATTAAATCTTGTGGTGGTGTGTAGGGTGCCAAACTTCTTCAGCTCAGTTGTTAATACCTCTCTGTCCATGGAGGTGGAGAGGAGCAGCTGCTGTTCCTGAGTTTGGATGGAACTCGTGTTGAAGACGATTCTGTTGTGGTTTTGTCCTTCTGAACTTGACCCAAACAAACTCCACTTCTGTTTCCCTGACTTCAGCAAGTCCCACAGCAGCAACTCACCACTAAAACACACACACAAAAACAAGTTACATTTCATTACAGTTTAAAATAATTGTATTAAAAATGTTATTTAGTATGCAACATAGGAACTTCAAGGAAACTAAGATCCCCACAATAGGGATATTCCAGAGCAAAACTAGAACTAAATAAATGGATAAACCAACAGATTAGATAGTAATCTTGCTATACTTGGTACCATTATAGATTAATGTTCATACACATTGCTTATAGCCCTAATATGTGATAGGGCTGTAAGATCAACTGTAATCATATTGTAACAGCAATCTGCAAACACAATTAGCAAACTCCAAATAATAATTTCACTCAGACACAAAAAAATATCCTAAAATATGTCTTACTGTCCATAAAAAACTGCTAATAATGTAGTCTAGATCTGTAAACTTGTTCTGAAATGTCATTCTTGTATTAGTTTCAGTTCATATTTGATTATTTGTGTTTAAAATGTGAACATTGAACAGAATACTTTCATTATGACAAAAATTGCAAATCTAATCTCACTGCTTATCAGAGAAATTGCAATTATTGCAATATTCAATTGCAATATTCCTCTTAAATAATTCAGTAGTAATATGTGATCACCATACAAAATTGAACGTATTGAATGATTAGTTAGTATGGCATAACTAAGCAAAGACATTGTGGAGCAAGAATATCTTAAAACAAGTACAGCTACAATACAGTCTTACCTAAAACAGCTGGATATGACTTGTGTTCTTTGTCCTTTGGGCCAGTGAACATTGAGCCACAGTCGCTCTTTTACCCCAGGATCCATCACTGATCCCCTTTTCTTCAGATATGGCAGCTTCAATGTCATCACACCTAAAAATAAAAACATAAGTAAATGTAATATTAAGGTTTTCTCTGATCAAAAGATAGTCTTAGTGCAGTGTACTTTTGCCTCTGTCGGTGCTCCAGATCCTCAGAGTCTGGTCTCTACTTCCTGAAGCCAGCAAACAGCCCTCTCCCCAAACACTGCCAGTCACACCTGCTGTAAAACACAATACACATACATACATTATTATAAGCAAATGTGTGTTGACTAAGCAATTGCAATTCAATTTAAGATAAGAGAGAGGTGGATGTTATATTTTGTTTCTAGCTTTATATCAAAGACCAAAGATAACATGAAGAAATGTTTCGATGCTAGCTTCAGTAACATAAAGAACACAAGGTATTCATTAGAACAGTTGCTTTCTTTACCATCACTGTCCTCAGTTCGGCCATAAAGGACGCCCTCTCCTGGCTCTGGGCTCCAGGACAGAGAGTGGATCTCATCATCATGTCCTCTCAAACGATGGATGACTTCACCTTTTTTACTCACGTCAATCAGCACAATCATCCCATCTTTATACCTTTAAAAGCATTACAAGTCTTTATTAAAGTTGATAAAGTAGCCCTGCAATTATAATTTTGTTTTGAGAAAAAATGAATTGTCTTATTATATCTTCTGACATTCCTTTAAAAATGTATCTAATTAAATGTATTATAATTCACGTTTGAACACATACTGGTGGATTGACATTGTCCCTCACCTAGATAATAGTAATATTGTTCTTACCCGATCGCCACTTGGCTCCAGGTGTGAGGGGAGCAGGTCAGGCAAAAGATGGTTCGAGGTTCAGGGAAGAAGCTGCAGCTGTCCCCAGTGTTGAACCAGTGACAAACAACCACTCCTTTTTCATCTCCGGAAACTACCAGATTTTTATCCACAGGAGACCAATGCACCGCCGACACTGGGTTCTGAACCAACAAGAAGAATACAAAAGATAAAATTAAATTATCTCAGACCAATGCATTAATATAGGCATTTTAAAAGTTCAGCCTTTTAAAAATTACTTTAGATCCTGTTTGTTTTCCAGGATTATAACTTGTATTATTTTCATTCATTTCATTTATTGGATTTATATAGACCCCAAAGCACTTCACGTTGCATTATTCATTCACTCCATACTCACAAGGGGTAGATTGTCAAAAGTTAGGCTGCCACCACCAACACTCACACACTCACACACACACACACACACACTAGGCACGGACACAACACCATGCACTAGAAACATTGCCGGGAATACCAAGTGCCACAATAGTCTCCCTTACTTGGCATGGACACAGTCTTATCTGATCTCAAAATATAAAAAGTGAAACTAATTAAAATAAAATTGCTAATTGCTAAAAGTATTCAAAAGCTTGTTACGTCTTGCAAACGGTGACTAGAGTAATCATCCATTAATTTGGGTGTGTCTGACCTGATGAGCTGTGATTTCCTTGAGAAGGCTTTTGTTTTCTGTGTCCCAGAATCGGACAGTCCCATCGCAGGAGGAGCTGACGCAGATGTGGCTCTGACCTGAGTGCTGACAGAAACTGAAGCTGGACACCAAGTCTTTGTGGCCCACCAGCTCACCTACAAATAAAGGAGAGAACCAGATAAGAGTCATGTAAATTCAGCACAATGACACTTATAAGTCAAAGGCACATCATCTGTCTACAAGTACTTAACAACATGGGTTAGTTGTACCCTGTTGTTAAATATAAATCAACTTGTCTCTTTCAGTAAGCCAGGAGTAAACAAAAGCATGTTATCTGGCCATGATTAAAAAAAATAAATAAATAAATCCTCTTCCATCTAGCTCTATTCTCAGTATCCATATCTTTACTCTCCATTGTATTCCTCATCTTTCACTAAGGTATTCATTTGTAAATTACCTCTTCACAAACTATATGCCATTTGATCTGTACTTAAGTAAGTAAGTAAGTAGTCATTATGGGGTTAATAACTTAAGTTAAATTAATACAACTGCGCTTGACAAATGATAATAACTAATACAGTACTTACAGACATCATAACAAAGCAGTACAGTCAACACAAACCAGCTTGCCAACTTGTAAGCAGACTCAGGTTGGCTGGTATTGCTACAGTTCTACATAGTTACCTTGCTTAAAACCTAATATGTTAAAATTACTGTATCATTGTCCACCATAGTAAACCTACCTGTGACTCTGCAACTGGAGGCAGACACCTGAACAAGGTAAATTGTGTTTTTGGCTCCAAATCCGAACAAACCCGCTTCGTTAACATCACTGCACCGGGAGCAGTACCAGTTCGGGGCGGCGGGCAGGCACCGCTGGTGCATCGTGTCCAAGTGGGAGGTTTTTACGTTTAACAGTACTAAAACTGGAGTACAAATTCAGTAGAGCATCTCACATGTGTCGTCCTATAACGTAAGATCCTCATTGACTGCCGTATACAAAACATTTCTGTCGTAAATCTACCGGCGCTGAATACGGTGTCTTACGCAGGTCAAAATAGGTTTTTCATGATTTGTGCAAATATTGTTTTTTTTTATTCGTGTCTTTTTTTTATATATATATTTGTATTTACTTTTCCTTAATTACGACTGCAGAACCCGAGATATAAACAAAAATGCACCCCACAAAAGTCCACAAGATCAAATGGAAACACAAATGGGGGAAAAAAGTCAACAAAAACACATTCATGTACAAAAGGGGCAATTCCAAACCTCCATTTTAAAGGAAAGATTTGTGTTGATATTTATGAATTTAACCCAAAATTATTGATGTTGTAATTACCTTATTTATGTATTTATTAGAAAGTTTTTTTGTGTGTTTGTTTTTCCCATCATAAACATACCTACCGTAAATGGAATTCTAGTGTCGCAAATAGAAAAATGGCGACCTCGTTGACAGGACGCGGTGAGACAGCTGCTGCAATTTTCAACCAGTATTCGTATTAATTTCTAAATAAGACTGTTTTAACATGGCATCAATATTTCCAGGTCTTTCCTTCATCAGGACGTTACCAAACCTAGTACATTCACGGTAAGTACACGCATAAAATGTCAATTTATTGCGCTGGCTACTTTAGCTTTAGCATCCCGAAGGACGCGCTGCACAGACACTTGTGTCACTACTGTAACTTTCAATCAAGTGGATTTTAGAATTATGAAAAATTACGATTCCAATACCATAGTGACAGGAAAGTCCTCAAAAATAAATGATAAGAGTAAATTTGCATGTTGTCTATCTGTTGACAACTGTATTGCTGCTGTACCTCACGGTTTATTGGTATTCATAATCATTTCACGTTTACCCTGAAGTGTAAACATGTCTGAGAGAAAGGTAGTGCACAGACCTGCCTTGTTTTTGCTTGTATGAATGCACGATTGGTGGTGGCTGGAGAGGCTATAAACTTATTTTAAGCAATTTTATTTTTGAGAAATAAATGGATACAGTTATTTTGATTGTTAATTTCTTCTTAGGTTGCCATGGCTGACGGCTCCCCAGCAGTTGTCCTGTTTTCACACCAGTGTCTCTTTAGAGGGTAGGAAATGGGACCAAAAAAATCTGAAAGTTTATCCTCCTCAGCAACCAGACGAACCACGCAGACCAGCTGTGTGTATCTTTCAAGGAATATTCAAAAAATTTTTCAAAAAGGAGATTGCTAAATAAAATGAAATGTTTCATGCAGGAAATCTATCATAGCAAGAGGCAGTTCAAATACAGTAAAGACAAGTTGTGGTATTTGGCCAACCTGGTGAGTAATAATGTCAATCATCAACTAAACAGAAAAAAAATTGTTGAAATTTTGATTTTTGTTTTTAATTGCTGATTTAAAACATGCTTGGTAATCTCTACAGGTCAAAGGATTGAGCATTGATGAAGCAATCGCCCAACTCGAGTTCAATGACAAGAAAGGAGCCAAGTTCATGAAAGAGGTAGGGGAAACATGTACATTATGAGCAAAAATAATTTAGTGTGTTTATGGTCGAGAATTAAATCTGAAACTGGGGGGAAAGGAACACAAGTGGCTTATCCAGTATTGGCAAGTCAAGTTACACGAAATGTGTTTATAAAGTGTAACTTTTAGTGGTGCACTAATATTGTAAGGTTGCCACTGAATACCCTTTTGGTATTTTTATTTTTAACAGTTGCAGTAAAACACTGTTATTTTTCTTTCTAGGTTCTCCTTGAAGCTCAAGAGATGGCTGTTAAAAACCACAATGTAGAATACAAGTCCAACCTGTATATAGGTGAGTTTGAATTGGAGTGTTGAATTCACGTATGTAACCAAGGATCATATTGGCAAAGGAAAATAAATTTGTCAACTGGACAAAAGTTATTTGGTCAAATATGTTTTGCAGCTCATCCAAGCTGCTTCTTCAGTTCTGGTCAGAATGCTGGAAAACACAGTCTTATATCTGCCTGTAGGGAGGAGCTAAATACAATGTAATTACATAGAAACTAACACATGTTTGTTTACAGTTTCTGTTTATTAGCTCAGCCTCTTGTACTAGTCATAAGTGTGGGGACGTAATTAGCATAATAATACAGGCCCATAATGGGTGATTATACCTCTGGGTCTGGCCTGGCTCGCCCTATTGTTTTCCTAGTCTGTTTTGAATTAGGTTTGAGCAGAGAGTTATAGATGGGAGAAAGATGGTGTCTGAGGCCTCCATTTCTGTTTAAGGAAGGATTCACAAACATGTTGTGTGTGTATATATATTTTTTATTTTTATTTTATTTTTTTCCTCTCAGCCGAGTCCACGTCGGGAAAAGGTAAATACCTGAAGAGGATCCGATATCATGGCAAAGGCATGTTTGGCATTATGGACAAAGTTTACTGTCACTATTTTGTGAAACTCGTTGAGGGTCCTCCGCCCAAAAAGACACAAAAGACCAGTTTAGATGCAGCAAAAGAATATGTCCAGGGACTCAAGAGCCGTACCATCATCCACAGTTTATAAACCAATGTCTTATCAGTATCTGCTTTTTCTATTCATATGTGTGAGTGCAAATGTAAATAAAAGGAGCGAATGAACAATAATAAATATATTGTATTTTATTTATTTTTAAACAATGTTAGGCTTAAACTGTGCCTTTACCTATACATTCATAAGCCAGTGCTTTGCAGCTAAAGTAATTACTCTGCTCTGTATATCTTTGAAGTAAGTAAGAGCAAAAGAATCAGAAACAGAAATCACACCATAGTCATATAAAAAGTACAGTAAAATAATAAGATGTCCTTTGTAATATTAATAATCACTTGTGTTTGAGTAGTTTTGACAGCTATGGATTTTTTTTTTTAGACTGAAGGAAAGAAAAAATACTAGCAGCAAAATGAACTTATATCAACGTTTCAGTTTGTTAATGTAATTGGCAGATAATATATGCCGCAGTGGCTTAATGGCAAAGCCTGTGGTTAGATTTCAGTTCAGACCAGTTATGTCCTTGGGCAAGACACTTCACATGGCCTGAATGCTGTGGGACAGTTAGGCCAATGGTGCAAATTGGCATTCACATTGCTTCTATGGATGAGTCTTCAAGGCTATGACATCACATGTAGCTTACAAATATTTATTTTGTGTTAATTTATGTTTTATTTTATTTATTTATTTTTTTTTTTTTTCAGTCACATTAAAATATATAATGCACTCAATTCGTTGCTTTTCCAGAACTTCCTTTTCTGGTAAAGTTTCCTTGTTTCTCACATCAGAGGTGCGTTAGTTTGTGAAGGGCGCGTCGTCCTGCTCTGATCTCATCTGGGACCTCTCTGTGTTTGTGTTAAAAGTAAATGACTTCAGTCCCGAGACTCCTCCACAGTAAAGTGCATCTGATTTTCTATTTGTTTCTCAATCTCTGACTCCAGGGACATCACTAACTGCTGGAGGTTGGGATGATGAACAAAAATTCCAATACATTTTGTTGTGTACTAGTTTAGATAAATATTATATGGTGGCAGCCTTCTTTGATTATAGAATTTAATGTTTTTTTTTAAGGTTTGGCAGATATATATGCCGCAGTGGCTCAATGGCAAAGCCTGTGGTTAGATTTCAGTTCAGACCAGTTATGTCCTTGGGCAAGACACTTCACATGGCCTGAATGCTGTGGGACAGTTAGGCCAATGGTGCAAATTGGCATTCACATTGCTTCTATGGAGTCTTCAAGGCTATGACATCACATGTAGCTTACAAATATTTATTTTGTGTTAATTTATGTTTTATTTTATTTATTTATTTATTTATTTTGTCAGTCACATTAAAATATATAATGCACTCAATTCGTTGCTTTTCCAGAACTTCCTTTTCTGGTAAAGTTTCCTTGTTTCTCACATCAGAGGTGCGTTAGTTTGTGAAGGGCGCGTCGTCCTGCTCTGATCTCATCTGGGACCTCTCTGTGTTTGTGTTAAAAGTAAATGACTTCAGTCCCGAGACTCCTCCACAGTAAAGTGCATCTGATTTTCTATTTGTTTCTCAATCTCTGACTCCAGGGACATCACTAACTGCTGGAGGTTGGGATGATGAACAAAAATTCCAATACATTTTGTTGTGTACTAGTTTAGATAAATATTATATGGTGGCAGCCTTCTTTGATTATAGAATTTAATGTTTTTTTTTAAGGTGGACAGAAGCCTTTCCAACCAAACGAAAGAGTGCCCATTCTGCTGTCAACTTTTTGTGTGAAGAAGTTATTAGTCGATGGAGATTTCCTGATAGAATTTGTGGATCAGTTAAATTTGTGGATCAGCTAAATTTGCAAAAAATTAGGAATTAAACAATACCTTGGATCAGTCATTCTTAAAGTTAAGGTATTTGTGAGAGAATAATAATAATGGCGTTTTGAAAATCGCATTGTCAAAATCTGTCAGCATACAGGTTTAAATTGAGTTACAGCGTTTCCATTAGTATTAATGACCTGTCACTCAACTGAAATGCGTGATTTGCATATAATGCTGCGTGAGTTACAGGAAGGCGAAATGCAAGCTTATGTGAAATATATAAGCCAAGATACATAAGAAGTTACATATGTTTTAGATAAGCAAAAGCAGAAGGAAGTTCAGGAGAGGTTTGGATAACAAAAAAGATATATATTGTAGCCTGGAGATCAGGTTGATGAAGGTGTTAGAATAAAATGGTATAATGAGTGTAGAGAGGGACCATTCAAAGTTGTGCACAGTACAGGAACAGTGGACCAGGTTCACTTTCAGGGCCAGCATAACAGAAATACCAAAAGGTATACCAAAAGCTATTTCTGTTTGGACATTCTTGGTGATTCTTTGTGCACTGCTGACACTCCCGGACAAGACATTGCAATAGACAAATAAGAATGATTCAGAGACATTATTCTGTGATATGTCTAAGGAACAGCAGAGTCAGAGTTACAGGAAACAATGGATCTGTAAACTGTAATCCCTCTCCAGAACGATCTGGAAAACCAGACAGACCATAACATGAAGTCTAAGGACAATAGAATGTGTCTAAAATGTCTGTACTATTGCTTGGCAGTTAAAAAGTCCTATTAGTCCAATTAGTAAATAATTGGAAACTACAATGGAAAAAGTGGGATATCCATGAAGAACTTTGAAAATAAGAGGAATCAAGGATGGTTTCTTTCAAACACTACTACTTATTATTTCTCAATTTTGAGCAGAGTTATTAACAACCAAAAATAGCAGATTAGAGTACCAGGTAAATGGGAAATATGTTCTCTTTACAGTGTAATTTTGTCATTATTTTTTCTGAAGTTAGCATTATAAAGCACTAGAAATTACCCACTAAAAGAGTGGTTTCATAGTAATAATTGATATCTTTCTAGGCAATTACTTATTATTTACTTTGTAGTTACCATTATTTTTACCTGTTAGCTACCATGTAATTTCTCTTTTTTATGTTGTTACCTTGAAGATACCTAGTAATTAGGGGAGTGTAAAAAAGGGTTACCGTTTAGCTTTATTCAGAATCTCTATTTTATTCTGTATTTTGTTTATTTATTTTGTATTATGGTATTGTTGTTTTTTCACTTTGGTAAGCTTTGACTGTTTTAAATGTATTCTATAAATACATTTAATTTGACTTTATTTTATTATATGCAATAAATGTAGCTGCTCAAATGGTAGAGGAAGTTGCACTTATCAAATAAATGTGAGAAGAATCTATTATTTTAACTCATCAGTAAATATGTAGGCTATTCCTAAATGACTTTAGTAGCCATACAATATTGTCACACCAAAGTTCATAAGGAAGGGCATGTGACATAAAAATCTGCAAAATAACTACACATAACAATGATTTGTTTGCTCCATGAATCCAGAGACATTTCCTGTTCCCTTTGCCAACCTCCAGCAGTCAGTGTGGTGTCCCTGGAGCCACAGACTGAGAAACAAATAGAAAATCAGACGCACTTTACTGTGGAGGAGCTTCGGGGCTGAAGTCATTTACCTTTAACACAAACACAGAGAGGTCCCAGATGAGACCTCTCCTGCCCTTGTGAAACAAATCCAAGCCCTAAAACATGTTGGTCAAATTGTCAAAAATGATATAGTTAAATTTACTTGATATATATATATATACCTATACCTATATATCTTCTTTTTTTTTTCTTTTTTTTCTTTCAGATCCTCTCAGATTACACCATTAATTCCAGGTTCTAGGTTCCAGGTTGAAATCTGTAAACTGAATGTTTGTCCTAGCAAAAACTTAAATAAGAAGAAAAGGGTTTATGACAAAAGAACATGTCTCTCCACCAGGTGACACTGTTGTATTGCGTTTGATTTCTATAAGTATATCGTGAAGGAATGCTCCCTGCATAAACTTATTTTTTTTCTTGAAATCTGCAGCAAAATTGAAAACATATTAAGAAACATAGGTCTAGCTACTTACAAATATAAATTCATTAATCTGTATTTATAGAACATATAAATGTATGGAAGTTTGGAGTAGGTCCAAACTTCCATACATTTTGAACTTTATAATTATTTTTTTAGGGATTGGCTCTGTAAACTTGTCTTATATTCATTTTATGGCTTAAGGTCTTTTCAGCTGACAACAATCATTTATTTGTGCATAAATAGCGACAAACTATAATCACTACTGAACTGTGTGCCAATTTTCATGTGGATAGGCTGAATAATTATGGAGCTATTAACCATAAAAACAAGTTTGTATCTTAGAGTTAAACATCAAGTTCCACCACTGAATTCTGACCTGTTCTCCAGCTCAATTTAACTTATACAGACCAAACTAACCAATATGAGATATTTCTATTTAAAGCACTCATCCATCAAAACTGTCCTCTCTGTAACTTGGCAACAGCAGATTGATAGATTTATGTATTTATTTATTTATTTTAAAAAATGGTCCATGAACACTCACACAACTGCTGCATGCTTTTGAACTGAAGCCAGATTTGGCATCAAAATTACTCACTCCCTCTCCTCCAAAATAGCTCTAAAATCAGTGAACCAGGCCTTTTATTAACAAGAAACACTGCACCTATTTTCCACCTAATGAAATATTGATTTGGAAATTGTATTGTAAAACTCCCAAAGTGCTTCCAGCCAACATCATCAATTATGTTATAATGCTATTATTTGAAGCCATTTCCCTAGGCGTTTTTCAGTTTGTGATAATATAGTATTCTTCTATACCTACAGAGGTGGTTAGAGTAGCCAAAAAAACTCAAATAAGAGCAATGTTACGTCGAAATAATATTACTGAAGTTGATCTACAAAATGGAGGTCAGTAAATCACTCAAAAAAGTGTATGAGAAAACTACTTCTAAAGTAAGTGTAATTTAAAGGTGAAATAATGAAAATTGTATATTTTCAAACTATCCAACAATGAAAAATCTATGTCTGAATTAGTGCTGCAAGAAATACAAATGTTCAAATCCTTTCAAATTGTTACCATAAAACTTTTGTCATATGAAGACTTACTCACAGTGGGATAAGTAACAAAACCAAAAAATACGCCTCAAGAAGAAGTAAAACTATGCAGATAGAAAAGTACAATTTAATAAAGTTACTACCCACAACCCATTTCTGTCTATCAAGAGATCCAAACGTGCTCATGGGTTATGTTTTGCAGATTAAAATGACAGACTCAAACTGTGCAAAGAGAACATCTGTGAGTTAATGACATGTTTCTATTTCTCACTCTCTCTCTCTCACTTGACTATTTTTCAAAATTTATTTCACGATCACTGGTTCGGTATAATGAATTTGCGTGTCTCCTGTGTCCGAATACAGGGCCAATTTCGTCAACCTCATGAATGGAAAATGATTTATTTGAATGTGTGTGCAGCCTGTATCCGCCTGCAGGGCACTGATAAGGAACTAATCCAAAAAACACATTTAAATCATATTTCTGGTGCATGGGTTTGGTTTTGATTTTGGTGTTTCACAAAAGCAAAGGTACAACAATTCAATTCAGTTACTTCTATGCTCCAAATGTAAAAGAGTAAACACTGAACTGAACAAAGTGAATGGTAAATGTGTGTAGTGTCAGTCCAGAACAGAAAATATTATTAATCAATCAAAATTTATTGACAAATTGCAGTGAGCTGTGCATGGTCTCAGTGTCTGTAGTTGCATGCCCACTCTAAATGTGATAAATGAAAGATCCTATTTTACGCAGAATTGACTCTAGTGAGTTTTTAGCCATGTTAGAAAATCGTTAACTTTTCAAAAACATATCTGGAGCTGTGTTTTGTGCCATTCACACATGTTTGAGTGATCCTTTACATCTCAAAAGCTTGGTTCTACTGTGTGGCCATACCAGCTTGTCAAAGC
>KN517835.1:0-10394 GCA_000787155.1 Scartelaos histophorus
TGCTCGAGTTTAGATAACACTCGAGTTTAGATAACGCTCCAGTTTAGATAACGCTCGAGTTAAGATAACGCTCTAGTTTAGAAAATGCTCAAGTTTAGAAAAGGCTCGAGTTTAGATAATGCTCGAGTTTAGATATTGCTCGAGTTTAGCTACTGCACGAGTTTAGCTACTGCTCGAGTTTAGATAATGCTCGAGTTTAGATAACGCTCGAGTTCAGATAACGCTCGAGTTTAGATAACACTCGGGTTTAGCTACTGTTCGAGTTCAGATAGTGCTCGAGTTTAGATAATGATCAAGTTTAGATAATCCTCCAGTTTAGGTACTGCTCAAGTTTAGCTACTGCTCAAGTTTAGATAATGCTCGAGTTTAGATAACGATCGAGTTTAGCTACTGCTCGAGTTTAGATAACGCTCGAGTTAGATAGTGCTCGAGTTTAGATAACGATCGAGTTTAGCTACTGCTCGAGTTTAGATAACGCTCGAGTTAGATAGTGCTCGAGTTTAGATAACGATCGAGTTTAGCTACTGCTCGAGTTTAGATAACGCTCGAGATAACGATCGAGTTAGATAGTGCACGAGTTTAGCTACTGCTCGAGTTTAGATAATGCTCGAGTTTAGATAACGCTCGAGTTCAGATAACGCTCGAGTTTAGATAACACTCGGGTTTAGCTACTGTTCGAGTTCAGATAGTGCTCGAGTTTAGATAATGATCAAGTTTAGATAATCCTCCAGTTTAGGTACTGCTCAAGTTTAGCTACTGCTCAAGTTTAGATAATGCTCGAGTTTAGATAACGATCGAGTTTAGCTACTGCTCGAGTTTAGATAACGCTCGAGTTAGATAGTGCTCGAGTTTAGATAACGCTCGAGTTAGATAGTGCTCGAGTTTAGATAATGCTCGAGTTAGATAATGCTCGAGTTTAGATAACGCTCGAGTTAGATAGTGCTCGAGTTTAGATAATGCTCCAGTTTAGTTAGTGCTCCTATGGACATATATCAGACCCCGAGCAAACTTCACCCATAAACTGAGAGCGAGTGAAGGATGAGAGTTATGATGAGAGGAAACAGAAGATGATTCTGAAAAACATGCTGAAAAACAAATTCCCGATGTCATGAATCATCAAACCCATTGTACTGTAATACGTGTAATATTCAAGGGTTTTGGAAATGTCTGCTGTATGATTTCTCATTTTATAGTTAAGTGTTCATGCTTCTTTTCAGTCACACGATTTATGTCACGTTTATATCCATCTTAAAAATAAAACATGAAATACATACATGATACACATAATTCTGCTTCTGAAATACCACCTCGTGACATCAGAACATAGAAAGTGTGTTTTGAGTCATCCAGAATTGACTAAGATTCAGAAACCAGTTAAGATTAAGGTTAAAGGGAAGGTGTGTATGTTTGCTCCAGATTTCATCAACATAAATTATTTTTGTTTCCAGGTACAATGTACATGTTTTAATACTGATTTATTCTTATCTACAAAAAAAAACAGTGGACGTTGTTATCAAATTACCAGGTTCTCATTAGTTCTCATAAAGCAGAAAGAAGAATGAGCCCTATGTGAATCTCAATTGGGTTGCCAGTTTCTACGACTAAAACCAGCTGGAAATAAAGCTAAAGCCTCTGTCTGACCTGAATAGTCAGTCCCTAAAGCCCAACTCCAGCACCAATCCTGTCGCAGTGCTAGTGCAGCCGAAAGGAATCACAGAGTCTTGAGAAACCTTCTTCAAGTGCGCTCGGGTGACCAATCACAGAGCAGCATTGAGGTTTGAGCAGGAGCCAATGGTGAAGATCCCAAATGTACCAAAACAAACATGGTGATACCAACAGGTGCACTGCCTATTTTAGCGTTATACAGACTGTTTGGTTTTGTCATCTGCTTTTCTCTCATCTGGATGTAACAGCTTGCTCTGTTGTAGTGATGCTTCAGCCAATCAGATTCAAATAGTTACCATGACACTTGTTTTCCAGTCGCTTTCACTGAGAGCCGTTCCAGACAGATAAAGTGTAGAGCTCATTTCAGAGTGACACACGTACAGTGCGAGCCAGGTGAACATCTGAAGCTCACTGACTGAATCTTTGAGGTTCTGAGTTTTCACAAGAGGCTTGGCCTGTCCATGTACTGACAATGCGAATGTGAGAAAACTTGTATGTGTGCTCTGTATGCAGGTTAAGACTCTGGCAAGGTTCAGTTTGGACTTTTTTGTCGTCTTTCTAAAAAACAGTGCTCCATGCCATACCAGCGATATCAAAGTACTTTATTCTTCTTCACTTCTCTCTGTCTCTGCAGTGTGGCTGTATTAACCTCCCTGTAGCGTTTCATATCAGATGTACTTCCTGACGGGGGGTGTGTGTGTGTGTGTGTGTGTGTGCGTGCGTGTGTGCGTGTGTGTGGTACTTTGGTCTGAGCGATGTTTGGCTCTTGGCTCCTCCTCAAACTCTCTTCTTTAAAATGTCCAAATGCAGACTCAGATCTGTGTCTCTGCTCCGTCCACTACCCTGGGGCCTGGGGTTCACTCTCCTCTCATTTCATTTTACACAAGACACTGACGCTTTATTTGTGACTTTTAATACTTTTCATACTAGTGTCGAGATCGAGAGCTTGTCCTTAGCTTAGAGGCAAGCCTGTACAGATCATAACCTACCTTACCTACTCTTGAATAAAGTGTTATAATAGTTTGGGTTTGAATTATTAATTTCCATATCTAGAGCATTTATGGACATTATTGGAGACACTATATTGGATTATTCAGTCAGTGTCCACTTGCTTTGGTGGATTAAATTTATAAACCTGGAATGTGGCTGTCAACATGTACCAACATTTTAAAGTAGCTTATTAAGAAGTATCTTCTTCAGCCTCAGTGAGCTTCATTTGACTGGAGCAGAACACTTCTTTTGTACTGTCCATGTTACTTAGAGTAAATGTACTGAAATATTACAGATTATAGAACATGAGTCCTTTGCAGTCATCTTTAAAATAAGGTTTTGTCCTGAAGAAACCCAAATTGATGTTCCATAAATGAGGCGCTAAAGTGGCCCTATGTAAATGGATGTAACCAAGTTGAGAAAAGGGCATCCGTCTTTAGCGTCCATCACCGTGACAACCTTTTAAAACCTTCTTATGTTTGATTTTGTACAGCACCGGGGTTTATGAAGGAAAATGCCAAAGTGCTAAAGTAAAAAGGCTCTGCAGGGACATTTGCTTCAGTCACGTTTCACAGTTCTAACCAGGGACTGCCTTTTATCGCTCCACTTTCTGAGACTGGCATGGCTGCAGCTGTTTTTCTTCTGTGAAAAACCAGAAGCTGAAACAAGGTTGGAAATCAGGCAGAAAACAGCTCTATTTCTATGAAAACGCTCACATACAGCAGAGCATGCAGACCTGTTGGCTTCATGTGGCGAGTGCGTCAGAGCTGGACCTTTATATAAGAGCTGCCATGGATACATTCACCTTCGCTATGGGGAGGACGCTGCAGCTTTGCAGCAGAGGCAGAGACAGCAGTGTTTAAAAACGTATGGTGTTGTTTAAGTGTTTTTGATAGTCACAGACTTGGTTTTAAAAAGGTCAAGTCAAGTCATTTTATGGCATAACATGTGTCCAACTGCAATTTCTCCAGTTACAAAGGTTAAAATTTCATAATAATTCCCCACATCCCTGTAGAACCTCTGACCTCTATGGAACCAAATCATTTTTTCACAAATCCTGAGTTATTCTGCATGTTTTTTGTCCTTAAAGTGTCAAATGTTCATGTGGTGCGACCGTCCGCCCTTAACTCATGATTTTGAAACTTCTTTAAAATGACTCTAAATCTGATCTGAAATGTCTTTTCTTTTTTCTTTGTCATATTGTCTGAAGTGTTTTTAGTCCCACATGAAATTTCATCTTTCTTGAATTGATATTTCCCCCATAATATTCAAACAAATATTGTCCGAGCGTGTCAATTTTTTTAAAACTCACATTTTAATTTCAATTTCAATTTCATGTTCATATGACTCAGAACTTAGATTTACATCTCAACCATGTTTTAGAAAATAAAACTGTATTTTAAGGTTATTCTCTGTAGCACCACATGACATTTTTTAAGGTCGTAGTCAATTCATCGACATTAAAAAACAATAAAAATGCTTAATATAAATGTCAAACATAGATTTGTGCACCTGACATTGAAAATATTTGGAAAAGTTCAATAGAAACCAAATTTTAAAATTTACCTTTTCAAAATCCTTGTACATCATTGACCCTAATAATAAATATGTTCATGATTAATCGAAAATAAATAGTTAATTCTCCCGACAACTGATCAAGAAAATGTAATCGAATCCCCATGTCTAGTATAAAATAAGTACAATTATTATAGAATATTGTCCGTGGTTACAAGTTTAATAGCACAAATCATCTCACCTGTTGTTTAAGTCAGTTCCTTATGGTCAGATTCTGTTAAAGTAATATTCAATTCTGAGCTTTAATTCAGCTTTAGACAGAGCAGAGCCCACAGTTAGCTTCACGCATCAGCAGCAGGCCCTTCACACCTTGATAACCTGCTTCTTTAGTGTTGCTTGTGTGTGTTAAAAGTGATCCATGGACCACAGAGAAGTCTTTTTATTTATATTTTGTCCCCACAGTAGTTGGTATATTGAACGTGCCAGTGCGTCCCGTGCTCTGTAACATGCATCAAATCCTATTGCCCCCTGTGGTCAGATCCGTTCACACGCCTCATTTTTCACAATATAAAAGTGCACAGTGAAACGTCCACGTGGCCCCACACTTCTCCGTAGTAGCACCGCCGAACGCAAGTGCCCTTTATCTAGCAAAGCGCTGACTCCGGGGTTTTCCGAGAAGCGCTCCAACCTCACTGACCTATGCTCACGGAGAAGACATTTTATCTTCCCCTTTCTTATCTCTACACGGCAACTTATAGCCCCCTCGCGATTACATACGGCTAACACGCGCACGCTAGACTGGCTTCAACCTTCACTGATTACATAGGAGGCTCCCCGGAGACCGAGGGGGGCGGCCTTGGCATTTTACCCCAAGGAGTAATGCTGGAAGCGGGTGTGTGGGAGTGCCTCGGCCCCTAACCGGATTACTGTCACTGGGGGGAAAGAGATAGTGGGGCTCTTAGGCTGGCTTTGATGGGACAACATCCAAGAAATGTTCACAATCAAATGAGCATCACGGAGCTTAAAAGTGAAAGATCTTATTTTAGATTTGTACCCAAGGCGTTAGTGCAGTGCAACTTTGCGCTTTCTGTGGAAAAACGAGGAGGGGGGGATATAGAGAGATGTGGTGTTTTGTGCTGATGTAGGGGGCGGAAAGCCAAGCACTTTCCATCCACGCGCAGGTAAAGCAAAGTAAATGCTAATATCAGCAACTGGATTCAGGTACAAACTCGCAAACACTCCAGGGAGGTTTCTTATGCGTTTTAGACCAAAGGAAAAGCAGGAAAAGCAGGTTAAGGTCAACTCCAAACATGACTATTATGCATTCTGTCAAAAATGGATTTAAGAGTGACTGAATGTGGTTTATAAATGTATTTTTGGAAATGTAAGCTCGTGTTCAAAAGCTTCGGATCCAGAAGCTCTCCAGTCTCCAAAGGCAAAACTCACACAAAGCCGTCCAATCGGCTTTCTTTATTTCAGTGATTCATCTGTAATTTATTATTAAGAACAAATCAAATTTCTCTCTCCTCAGACTTAGATTAAAGAGTCATATTCTGCTCTTTTCTAATCTCTGTTATAATGTTGTTTCTTCATCAAAAAACACATCCAAAGTTCTGCTTATTCACACATGTTTAACACTCAAACCCTGCATATTTATTAGGCTGAGGTCTTCTCTCAAGCTGAAAACATTTTGTTCCACCTCATGATGTCATGTGACAATACAGGAAGTGCTCCATCGTATTTTTAGCCCCACACACCTGCACTGGAATCATTTGAATAATTTCAGCCAGGAATTGCCAATCTCTACTACACCAAAGGTAAACGGAGCTGTTAACTTGAAAACACCACTTCATGACATCACAAAACACAATTCCATGTCTGTTTGTGATGAGGAACCAACATTACAACATGACTGAAAGCTCACAGGACTACATTTTGTGTAGCATAGGAGCTGTAAGTAGATTTAGTGCTTGGGTTGTAACAGCTGCCATGTTTGCTTTGGTACCACAAGCGTCCCTGATTGGCTAAATCACCTGTCAGTCACGCCCATCTGAACTCTGGGTAATAAGACACTACATGTTGTCGTAAATCCTTGTTAGTTTAGTTACTGTGTATTTAGTTCAGGCATTCTTAGGCAGCTCAGGGGTTCTTGAGAGTGCTGACCTAGTAACTGCTGTAGCTTCAGATCATTACATATTTAAGTCTGTGTCTATCACAGAGAAAACAGATGAAAGGAAACCCTAACACACAGATACAAAGACACGAAAGGCCATTAAAGCTCCTCAGATCCACTCAAGTGTCCATCTTCACTCTGACCAGAGGACTGTTTGGATGAAGTGTCCCAGCACATCACACACACTCTACAGCCCGAGTTATCTCCAAAAAGACCAGTGTCTATAGACTACACCTGTACTGGAGTGTGTACTCAGGCCGGACCTGCTGGGACTGCATCACAGCATGAGGGATGTAGTATTTCCTGTTCTTTAGACTCTCCCCATTATGGAACAAGACAAAGGTTGTCTTGTTGTGTCTTACTGAAGTGGTGTTAAATAGCAAGTTCAAGGATCCAATCAGTAAAAAACAGCCAGTGTAATGAACAGACCCATCTGGGAGTATGACACTTACTGCCACCAGGAAGTGTTCACTCGTCAATAGGCTCTGGGTACAATAGCTCCCGGCAGCCTCACTGTTAGCGTCACTATTTCCTGTCCAGTTTTATCGCTGAGGTTTTTGCTGAGTCGTGCTAAAATGAATAAATATTCAAAGATAAGTGTGATGAGTGTGGACATGAATGACAACATGTCACAAAGCACACAAATAAAATGAGTAGTTCAGCACAGAAAGAAGTATCTGTGTTTAGAAAGAAGAGAAATGTTTGTATCTCAATGCTAATGCCAATGTAGAGGTGTAATAAATATTAAAACAACAATGCCATAAAGTTATATATTCCACATATAAATGTAATTGAGTGGTCTTAATTTTAATGAATTAGTATTTGAACCCTTCCAGACCGACTGTATCATACACAATACCTGGAAAAATGTTTTATAGAACCGTGCATTACTTTCCAACCATAAAAGATACAAACATACTTTTTGTCCCGGCATTATGTCAACCACATGGTGACGCTGGGAAAACAAGTGTCCAATAGGAACTTTGTTTTCCGTCAAACTCATGCGCTCCGTCCATTTTGATTGGCCCAAACTTTACCAAAGAGTGAAGTGAGTCAAAATGGTCGATGCTCTGAGCATCTGTGTTCAGAACAATTGAAAACGTCGCTCTAAGTGCAGTTATTTCTCAAATAAATGGCAAATTACACATCTTGGTCCGCGTAATTGTGCAACCCTTGCTATTTTTATTTGAAAGGTTTATTTCACTCAAAAGGAAAATGGAAATGCAAGAAGTGATGAGACTCTAAGCCTGGACTGACAGGAGCTGTTTCCAGGACTGGAACAGTAAAGTCATGGAGCAATTGTAATACTTTTGTTTTATTTTGACAATGAGAATGTGTTTAGTTTACTTACAGACTTGATATTTTGCACCTTTGTAGATAAGGCCCTAAATTAAGATTTGTTTTTTTTGTTTTTTTTTTAATGTCCAAAAAGTTGTTTATACATATTTTGCATAAAATAATGCAAATTTTACTCTCCGTTTTGTTTTGTATTTTTCATTTGTATTTCTGGTCCTGTAGCTTTTATAACAGCCATGTGACACAACTACAGCAGCAGATTATGAAACAACACAGGTTGTACTGAAAAAAAAGGAGAACACTTCATTAGGGGTAAAAAGGGAGAAATGTAATGGCAAAGGACAAATGTACTAAAATTCCCCTTAAGTCTGGAAGGGTGAATAGGTTGTTTATTTTATGCTTAACAATTTTAATAAAAGTGAGCATAACGCCTATTGTATGTAAACTAATTCCAAAAAAATAAATACCTAATAATAATAATAATTTGCTCACTGTTTTTCTCCTCTGCTGTTTTTTCACATCAGACACTTTATTGATAGATTTTTATACACACATTCAAAGTCTCTTAAAATCGGTTATTATTTATGAATATTTGAAATTCAAATATATTTCCTGAAAACCTTTTAAACACTAACGTCTCCCTGACACTGCCCCCTACTGTTCGCTCTCATATGAACACTGTTGGTCGTACATGTAATTCCTCCTCGTCCTTGGCTCGTACACATTTACTATGCAGCATACGTCCCATATTGAGACTAATTTGCACAAGTTGGAATCCTGACAGCTCTAATGTCTCCACGCTTTTCTCATATTGTAAAATGAACAGAGCAATCAAACCCCCAGAGAGATAAAGGAGAGGATATGAAAAATACATAATTTACACAGAAGACATATGGCACAGGGAGACGGATCACAAACATACAGAATCCAGTGTGAATGGAACGGGCTTTAATGAAACATGATCTACGCCGTGTACATTTGCGCTCAGATACATCTCACTGCGGAACAAGAAGTGCACGGGGTCTCGTAATGATAGAAAACGTGACGAATAATAGATTTATATGAGGAATTGACGTCTTAATTTGCTTTTCATTGCGTTTTCTTACCAAATAAAGCTGTGAATGAAGCAAATTAAAGCTAACACGCAAGAAATTGGACTTCAGAGTGGAGAGTTCTAATACTTCTAACAGCTTTAAAGGTTTTATATTACTTAAAATTCACTCTTCTGAGCTTTTAGTCATGTTATTATGTTGTTAACTAATCAAAAACAGACCTGGAGTTGTGTTTTGTTTCATTCACACATGCTTGAGGATTTATTGGTTGTCTACATCTCCGAAGCTCAAAATGTTCTGTTCTGCCTTGTGATTCCAGGATTAAAATGATCCAAATTATGCAAGTGGGGTATGGAGATTAATAATACAGTGGAGCACACGTTACCACATGACATCACAAGGTGGAACGGAGTGTTTTCGGCTTGTGTGTTAGAAGACTTTTGTGTTAAATATATGTGAATGAAATGAAACAAACTCCAGGTCAGTTTGTCATGAGGAAACTACATTAGAACAGAACTGGAAATAGCCTAACAGCGGTCCTTAGAACAAATCATTACAAAAATAACTCAAGTAAAAGTCTGAAATTCACTCTGGGAAGCCCAAGCTCTTTAAAAAAGTGTTTATTAACCTAGCAGTGCCACCGGTGGATGAGTGTGGATATTACCATAGCCGTATTGTACCAGGTCTTATTTTGTCCCCTTCAGGCCACACTCAGGTGAAGTGGTTTCTATGGCGACCCCCAGGAAATGACTCCAAAAATAAATGATGAAGAAATGAATGGAAATTACCCCCGGGGCCAATTTGGCTCTTGGATTCGAATAGCACCAGGACAAAGATGGTTAAACCGCCTCTAAATATGGACAAAAACAATGGATGTGGAAGTAGTTGTGTTTCTATTAAAGATGTGCTCTGTAACTCCTGCCTGTCTCCATGGAGATGTCATTCCTTTGATTAGAATACTCCACAGTGTGGCATTTAACATTTGACATAAGTAATTCAAAGAAAACAAGCATCAAATAGATCTGCAACTGCACACAAGCAAATGTGTGTAGAGGCTTTTATTTGATTATTTATTCATTATGTGATATTATATTTTATTTTATTAATCTTAATCACTTTTAGCTTTATACATTTGAACGCTATGTGTTTATTGTTTTTATTTATGATTTACTTTTATTGTATTAATTTGTCTGTGCAGCACTTTGGAAACTGTCATGTTTATAAAATGTGTTTTAGAAATAGAGAGGATAGGGCTGGATAAAGGCTGTAAGAATTTTTTTATTTTCATTCGCAAAATTCCACCTGCAAGATTACTTTAATGCCACACTATGGACTATTTCAGACAGATATAATCTCCATGGAGTCAACCGGGTGGTGTACTATTCCAGCCCTGAAATTGCCAATCTTTCCTAAAAAGGAATGTGTTAACTTGAAAACTACCTTCATGACATCACAAGGTGGAACAGAATTTTAGCTTTTTATAATTAAGGGTTGTTCAAATGTGAATGAAACAAAACACAACTCTGTTATGACATTATGACATAAATCAGAAAATTTAGAAGTGGATATGTCACTCCCCAAAGTATCAGTTTGATACTTTGAGCTGGGTGTCCCAGATGTTCCCTGGTTCCGCTGTTCCCCGCTCATGCAAACTGGGGAACAGCGGAACCAGGGAACATCTGGACCTGCAGGCTCAGAGAGGT
>JACN01109614.1:0-11908 GCA_000787155.1 Scartelaos histophorus
GCCCTACACCGAACAAACCTGCTACCTGTGACGAGAAAGAAGCCAGTGGAGGAAGGAATATTTAGATTAGGATGCACTATGTAACTTTCTGGGTCTTTTTTGTGTGACAGGATGACATTAAGCAGCTCTACTTTACGGTTATTCAATTACAGGTGGTTTCACGGCTCAAAAATACCTAGAAAAAAACAGGGATTCTGAGTGTGCGTTTGTCGCCTCTCCACAGATCTGACCCGTGACTCTGGTCTGGTCTGGTCTCCGTGACGATACAAAAGGTTTAATACCGTAACAAGAATAATCTCCATGGAGAAAAGCGTTTGACGGAGCAGAAAAGTGACACAACGCCGCTGAAAGGTTTAATACTGAACTGTGAAACATTCAAGACAAAGCAATAACATCTGTTTGTATTGTGATTTCAATGTGATTTTTTGAAATTCTATTGTGATTTTATTTATTTGAATTACAAATTATGCTTTACAAATAAACTTAAAATGGAGAAAAGCATTTTACGGATCCTCCACCGGAAAAGTTACAAAGTGCATCATCAAAAACAGACCCGGAGTTGTGTTTTGTTTCGTTCACACATGTTCCACCTTGTGATGTCATGATGTGGTAGATTTCAAGTTCAATCCAAATGATTTAAGTGAAGGTGTGTGGAGTTTTAAAACCCAGTGGAGCACTTCCTGTATTATTACATGACATCAAGGCCTGTATTTATTATATCATATCTACTTGTAGCACAATTTGGTCGGTTGGTTTATTATTTTCTTTAATCATTAATCATATTTCAGTAATTTAACGCAGAAATTATTATTCTTCTACAGACCGAAGGGGTTTAGGCTGAAGTTTTAACACTTATTTTGCCTGATTTTACACAGCAAAAATTGGAGGGTTAAAATTTCAGGGTAAGAAATTTCAGAATTGTTTTAACTATTTGAAAGTGTTGAGTTGATATGGCTGAAATTAATTCAACTTCCACTAGTGTTAATTTGGCATCTCCCACCCACCACTTCAAACTCCAGAGAGAAGACCAGTTTTATCTACAGTTTCATCTTAAATTAACTAAAGTGTAAAAATAAAACATCTCTTTGTGTTGTTCAGCTAAATCAGAATAACTCTACGAAGTGTTACTCTCAAAACGTTAATATAACTCTTGATTTCGGGGTTAAACAAGAACTTCATTAACGTTTCCAAACATGCTAAATTAACTCTAGAACAGATTGGACTCATATAAACTCTGAGAAAATGTTAAAATTGATTCTGGGAGAGTCGATTTTAACACTTTTTGCGGTGTAGTCGTATTTACAGGATGAAAAACAAAAAACAAATCAAAAACTCATCTTTTTTGAGCACAGGAAATAATACATAGTTGGGTTTTTTATTTTTTTATTTTTTAGGTAGACACTTACACAATACAGACACACAATCCAATGAACTTCAGTATAAACTTCAGTATCTTTCTCTTTCTTTCAGTATCTTTTTTGTGTAACTTTTGTAGTTGAAGGTCCGTAAAAAATATTTTCTCCATCTTATTATTATGTTATTGCTTCGTCGATGTTTCACAGTACGTTATTAAACCTTTCTATCGTCATGGAGACCAAACCAGATCAAGTTAAGGCTCAGATCTGTGGAGAGGCGACCCCCCCTCACAGTCAGAATATCTGTTTTTCTAAGTATTTGTGAGCTGTTTGATTACATAAATGTAAAGGTAAAGCTGTTTAATGCCGTTCTGTGGAATATTCCAGACGTATCCAAAGTGTTAAGTGTTAAAATTGACTCTCACAGAATCAATTTTAACATTTTCTCAGGGTTTATATGAGTCCAATCTGTTCTAGAGTGAATTTTTGGAAATGTTAATTAAGTAACACTGGACCATAAGTTCTTGTTTAACCCCAAAATCAAGAGTTATTTTAACGTTTTGAGAGTAAACGGATAACACTTTGTAGAGTTATTTTGATTTAGCAAATGGATAACTTTGTAGAGTTATCCTGATTTAGCTAAACAACACACAGAGATATTTTATTTTTACACTTTATTTTAGTTGATTTAAGATAAAATTATGTGTAACTGGTTCAAACTGGTCTACTAAGTGGTGGGTGGGATGTGCCAAATTAACACTAAGGGGAGTTGAATTAACCTCACCCATATCAATTTAGCAAATACCCCCAACTTGAACCCCCATTTAACTTTCAAATTGTTAAAATAACCCTTTTAGTGTTGAAATATTGCCTCCAATCTTTGCTGTGTGAGTAAATTTACGCAATTCTCTGTTTTGAATCAGTGTTTTAATATTTTCAAGTCATTTTTAAAGCTTTTTCCAGTGCTGTGGCCCCTTCCATTCTCCCTCTCTCTATTTCTACATCTCTCTGTCTCTTTATTCTGTGGGTTTCCTGTCTGCCATGCTAATTATTCCTTCTGCAACACGTTTGGTTTCCTAAATGGCCCTAGCTGCTTCCCTGCATCTCGCCTCCTACCCCCTCTGCATGACAAACACTCATTTTACCCCCTCGCTCCGTCCCTCCGTCTCTTTTTGGCCCTCAGTCATTTCATCACGCTCTTTTTGCGACACCGATGCCGCATTTTACTCCAGCCTCTTCCTTTTTCCGGGTGTCGGCGTATCATTTAGCCTCTCGCTCGCTCCCACCATTTTGCCAACTTTGCTCTGGGCCTAAGAAGGAAAAACAGAGAAAAGAAAAAGGCCGTGCAGTCAAAGAGAAAACTCCCAAACGTGAATAGTTTAATCTCAGAATGACCCAGGGCGGAGAGGCTTTGAAATGTCAGCTCGCGTTTTGTACTTCCTTTTTGGTAAATACTGCAACTTCAATTTGTAATATACCTCTCCAAATCAAGATTCAGTCCACAGTGAAAGTTAAAATGTAAAACCATTTGAGGAAGTTTCAAGAAATATCTGATTTTTACACTTTTAAAACCTGAAAACCGAAGTTATTCCTCAATATGTTATACTTTCAGAGCATCTTAATCTTTCGCCGCGAGAGTTTTGGACGTCACAGTAAAGCTAACGACAACTAGCATGCTGATACGCACTTCCTGGATATTGAACAAGACAAGTTTTGCTCAAATACATGTATAAGTTAGAACGTTAGCAAACTCCATAGAGACAGGACGTTTAGTTTTTCTTAAACTGGGTGTACACTGCGATTTTTAGCCATTTTTTAGCTGATTTTTGACTTTTTGCGACGTTTTAGCTTAATCGTGCGCTTTGTGTGGTAAACGTTGAGTAACGAGAACAGATTAATACCTCGGGATCAGCTCCAGATCGGCACTCGTAGGTCGCAAGAAAATCAAACCTGTTAAATCCAGTGGGTTTCGCACTGTCGAAGTCGTTCGTACAGTGTGAGAATCGTGAGCTGTGAACTTTTAAACCCTCAGATCTGGTCGTACAGTTTGAGCTGGAGCTGAGTAAAACGATGGAAAACATTGCACAGTGCACGCCCGACATTAGAGGACATAAAATTATCTAATCTCAAACTAAGGTACAAGCTTCTACTGTTGGCACGCAGACTCCTCTTTGGTTCTAGTTTACTTTTGAGCACATTTTCTACATTTTAGCTCTTATTTGGGTAATTTCTAAGATGAAACTACATTGAAATTCCTATTTACGAAAGTCCGTTTACTACACAGCAAAACGTGAAGTGTTAAAATCGACTCTCACAGAATCAGTTTCAGAGTACAGTCTGTTCTAGAGTTAATTTAATATTTTTGGAAATGTTAATTAAGTAAAACTGGACCAAAATTCCCATTTAACCCTGAAATCAAGAGTTACATTAACATTTTTAGCATAAATGGATCACACTATATATGCTTTAATTTTTCACTTTATTTTAGTTAAGATAAAATTATGTACAAAATTGGTTCAAACTGGTTTGCTCGATCTTTTTGTGAATTATTTTAGAATTTATTGTTGCTATTTATACTTTTATTACATTAAGTCTAAGTCAAATTAACACATTAACATAAATTAAGTTGAATTAGCGTCAACCGTATCAACTCTGGCAAATAACCGCAACTCGAACCCACATTTAACTTTCAAATAGTTAAAATAAAACTTTTTGGGTTAAAAACAACTCTGAAATATTTTACCCTGAATTTTAACCTTCCAGTTTTTGCTGTGTAGGGGCGGGACAAGATACGATTTCCACGAGACAATGCGAGATTTTGACATTATTTACTATAAATACTTTGTGGAGTCCAGTTCACAATTTTATTCTCACCGTTTTTGATTTTACTTTCATATTTTTTGTGTAGCGCTGCTTTTTATGACTATAGCTTCTCAAAAAATGTATCTGGCCTGTAGTTTTTATCCAATTCAAATGTGAAAATACGGGAGAAATCTCATGTGTGCACAGCCTTTTGGCAATTTCGTCTCGCAAGATCTTATGGCACGAGATCTTGTCCCATCCCTACCTGTTACAGACCTAATTTATCGAGATATCCTGATATATTAATTGGCAGATATTAGTTTTGTTTTTTTGCATCAGCGCATCAGCAATGGAGACCAATATTTTCTTTTGCTGCTTCAAGAGTGCACACTTCTTTTAAAGATTTGTGCTAAAATGGCTGTGGATGAGTTTGTAGTGAGTTAAAATTACAGAATTACGGAAAAATAACTTAAATCAAACTGATATATTGGTCCAAAAATATCAGCTGAAAAATATCGGCAGACAATAAGACAAAAAGTCCGTCGGTTCCTACCAAACAATCGACAAACACCCAGTCACCCAGTCGATTTCTACTAATTTAATCCTGTGTCTGTGGTTGTGGAAGTCCTTGAACCCTTTGCGATTTGATAATTGTGTCCATTCAGATTCAGATTTCCATTCGATTGTTGGCTGTTTTTATATTCTCCTTCTTCCTCCTCCATTTTTGCCGGTTTCGCTTTGGGCTTAAGGGAAAACACAAAGAGGAAATGCAGACAATGCAGCGCGAGAGAACGACTCCCAAACCCAAACCATCATTGTTTAATTAAGAAAAAGTCAATTAATGCATGTTTTATTGTAACAATCGGGGTCTTAATTGCAAGTCTGTGTCTGCTAAGTCGATGCTCATGCTAACAACATACAACAGCCAATTAAGCCCATACATTCTCTAAGTGACACATTGGTAAACAAGGCTCGGGGCCATATAAAGTACACTATAGCAGATATACAGAAAGCAGCTGTGTTAGCTCGCTACGCCGCAACGGAACGCTAAATATATCTATGGAGAGCATTTACAGATGAAGACGTCCCCTGAGACCGAGCGCTGCATGGAAAAACATACACGTCCGCTCGGTTTGACTGTTATAGGTTTGTAATGGTAACTGTATGAAATATGGATGTGGTCGATTTGCGCGTCGGCCTGTAGTCTCGACGGTCGGAATGGAATCGGAAGGGCATCTGATGTGAAATATATGCTCGAACCGTCGAAAATCATGCAAAAGTAGAATGTCTTGTGGTCACTCTGGACTTAAAATCAACCAATTCAACTTAAACCAAGGTGTAAGCTGCGAGTATTTAGGTTATTTCGGTCGCTCAAATGTAAATCCTCATGGACGTATTTAAAATTTGCATTCATTAGGTCAATGTTTAAAAGTAGGAAGGCTAATTTAATAATTTGAGATGTTATAATTCTAAAATTCTGCAGCAATAATCGAACGTTTTTGGATTGTAGGACTGTAGTTGATTAAATATTACAATTCTTGGTCGACTAAAGACGTGTTCTGCTTCGATTATTTGACTGAATATGGGAGCTGGTAAAACTACTATGTATTTTTTATTTATCTGAGCCAAACTGCACTCACGAGCAGGGCCGTTCGCAAACATTTGGGGGCCCGGAGCAAGAAGACTCAATGGGTGCCCCTCTAATTTTAATTACCGTATTTTTCGGACTTTTGGGGGCCCGGAGCAAGAAGACTCAATGGGTGCTCCTCTAATTTTAATTACCGTATTTTTTGGCCTATAAGGCACATCTAAAATCATGACATTTTCTTAAAAATCCACAGTGGCCTTATAATCCAGTGGCCTTATGTGTGACCTTTGGTTGTGTTTTACCTCCAACCGATTTGATGTTGTCCACATTAGTCTAATAACGTATTAGTGGGCGAGTCAGGAGGAGTAATATGTTGGCCACATATAGGGCGACTGTGCAACATACCGGTAGTTCTGCCGTGTGCTGTACAAGGACCCAAAATGCACCTGTTAAGAGACATGCACCATGCAGATTTCAGGTTTTGTATTTTTGTGTTAAAACTGAACAATGTTGAGAGGATCCGGGCATGTTTGATGCCCAAATCACCAACTGTTAAACTTGTATTTTTGTGTTAGCTACAACTGAGAGTTATTGATGACCTGAATAAAGTTCTATTTATCCGATCCCCCGGTTTGTTTCTCTTATTGTGCCTTATAATCCGATGCTCCTTATGTGTGGACAATGACACAACTGACATATTATTTGATACTGCGCCTTATAATCCGGTGCGATTTATAGCCAGAAAAATACGGTAATAAGCAAAAGTTCCAATTCTGGCCTATTACGACCTATATCTGCACTGGAATTCATGCAAAACAACTATTTAGGCAGAAAATTGTACTAGGAAAGGTTTATTTATATGAAGATAGATTAAACTTGCTCACGCGCATCATGAGTTTAATCGGCCTGTTTACATATAATTACCAAAAATACAGAATCTTCAACAAACTCACAAACTCACTTCTCCTTTCTGACGTTGCCTCATATAAATCTTTATAATCGACGTGAAATGATTGCACTATGGCCCCGCTGGATCGGCAGTCAGTCGTTCACCGGCGTAACTGTGAACAGACGACACGGTAAATAAGCCGCCGTTGCTTAATCTCTGAATGCGCTCTGTTTGTGTCGCTTATTTAAATGACTCGCGCTCAGCCAGTGTCATTAAGGTCATGACGTGTTTGAATATGGATCGTATGATAATTCCACGACGGCGCTGAACTCATGAATTCATTCGCCCGTCGCTGGGGATTCACCCGCAGCTGTTGTATTGTATTTGTATTCACTTTAAGCTGGTATTGTGTTATTTGACATGTAAAAAGGATTAATTGTACATCACTGATATCTTAATCGCAAAACCAGATATTGCGTGAAAGAGAGGAAGGGAGGATTGCGCAATGTTTTGGTGGTTTTGGTGGTATAATAATAACAGTAATAATGACTTGCAGTTTATTTTACGACGTCGTCAGCTCAGATACAGGGCAGGGACCTATGTAACTCTACAACTTGTGAGAAATATTGTCTTAGAATTTCATTATTTTATGTGTCCTCTGTGTGTTAGAAAGGTTACTGGGGTAAAGTTGAAGGGACAAAAATCACGTCTTTAAAGTTGAATATAGAGGATATTGTGAAAAAAGTTCCAGTAATTACACAACCATAAACCTGCTAAACAAAATTAAACTCCACCATAGCATTCTGATCTGTTCTCCAACTGGGTTTTAATCTGTCTTGGCCTATTGCTGCATCGTCCTTTGCTCAGAACTCGGGGAAAACCGAGCTCCACCTCGAGAAAGCGCAATGGAACTTCCAATCAAATCGAGGTTCTGAAACACAAACTCTAGTTCGAGTCGGTTGGATTTACGTCACAGCAAAAATGTCAGCGCACACAGTGAAGGAGAATGGTGCTTTTTGTCATTTTGATATGTTAAGCTGTGTATGTGTAGAGAAAGTGTCTTCTAAAAACTAGTGACATTTAGACTTTCTTTCACATCGTTTGACAGTCGGCTCACGTTTGTTTGTTTTTTCTGAACATGTAATACAGTCGTCCCTCGTATGTCTCGGGGTTTACGTCCCAAAAATAACCTGCGATAACCGAAATCCGCAAAGTAATCAGCTTTATTTTTTACAATTATTATATATATAAGATGTTTTAAGGCTGTAAAACTCCTCATCACACACTTCTCAGACAGGAATTTTCATTTTCTCACATTTCTCTCTTGTTCAAACCTCAGTTTTGATCTAGCGGCCGAGTTGTATCCCCCCCGGTCGCCGAGTCTGAGTGGCCGAGTGGTGAGGAAAAGTCTAGGGCCGTTTACAAACGGATGCGTCTGCGATCGATTAATGTGCCTGTCAATCATTCCCTCAGACCCAAGTGGTTTTCAGGTTTTATCAAAGCGTGTATACTGACTGGACAGGTAACACCAGCATATGTTTGCCTAATTGTGATGCAGTCACCTTTCGTGGCCTCGCTGTTTCACAGATTTTATTGTTTGGTTTTTTACAGCGTATGAACCTGCATTGTGTTGTGCATCCTGATTGGCTAAGGGACTGTCCACACTGTCAGTCCCTTAGCCAATCACGACGCAGAACACGCTGTAAAAAAATCCAAAACATGCAAATTGCACAAAAAAAATACAATTGTGAAACAGTGAGGCCACTAAAGGTGAACCAAGGGACAACTGTAGTCAAAGTGCCATAATTGAGTTGCCAACAGATAACGTTAGCTAATAGACTTATTAGCATAAGCTAGCGATACCTGACGTTACATTAAACTCACATTTCTCTCATGTTCAAACCTCAGTTTTGATCTAGTGGCCGAGTTGTGTCCCCCCGGTCGCCGAGTCTGAGTGGCCGAGTGGTGAGGAAAAGTCTAGGGCTGTTTTATGTTTCTTTTGTCCCGGTCCGGCCCTGCTGCAAACATACAGCTCTTCAGAGTCCTGCTTCTAACAATTGAACATTTCTGTGCATTTTATTGACACCCGGCATGAAGGAGATTGACTGACAGTGTGGACAGTCCCTTAGAATAGAATCTTGCATATTTATGGGTTTCAGAGTCACGAGAAATTAAGACTTTTGCTATAACGATTACCAATTAAACATCTCTCAAAGTGTCATATCACAGGAAACTCCTATAGGGATTTGAGAACGTTGCGATGTCTCATGAACATGGGTACGACCCGGGGGGCGTCTGGTAATTTGCAAATCACCGCCCCACCTCTGTGTTACTTATCACGGTCGCACGGGGTAAAAGAAGTCCATAAATTACTGTATTTTACTGACACTGACTGAGACTGAAAGAGAAAAGAACGCAGGAAGAATAGAAATTGATAGAAAAGGCGCAATTACGACAACAATGCAGATTCACAGGGGACTTCTGTTATCGCCGGACGTCTGTATTTGGCGAAATGTAGGAGGTAATTTGCAGCAGAATGTTTTTTTTTTTTAAATAAATTACAGACGTGGCGCATTTGAATATGATTTAGATCTCAGGCGTCCTCTGCAATTATTATAGAAATTAAGACTTTTGCTATAACGATTACCAATTAAACATCTCTCAAAGTGTCATATCACAGGAAACTCCTATAGGGATTTGAGAACGTTGCGATGTCTCATGAACATGGGTACGACCCGGGGGGCGTCTGGTAATTTGCAAATCACCGCCCCACCTCTGTGTTACTTATCACGGTCGCACGGGGTAAAAGAAGTCCATAAATTACTGTATTTTACTGACACTGACTGAGACTGAAAGAGAAAAGAACGCAGGAAGAATAGAAATTGATAGAAAAGGCGCAATTACGACAACAATGCAGATTCACAGGGGACTTCTGTTATCGCCGGACGTCTGTATTTGGCGAAATGTAGGAGGTAATTTGCAGCAGAATGTTTTTTTTTTTTAAATAAATTACAGACGTGGCGCATTTGAATATGATTTAGATCTCAGGCGTCCTCTGCAATTATTATAAATCACGAGGGGTCCACAGGTAATACTAGGGTCACATAAAAACGCAACATATGGCTCTTCTTATTGTTTTTTGGTTGGGTGTTAGCTCGCGTTAGCTCGTTTTAGCTCGCGTTAGCTCGCGTTAGCTCGCGTTAGCTCAGCCCGGCTCCGCTCGGCTGCACTCGAGCGTCTCCTGTAGCTGTGGCTTTGCAGATAGAGAAGAGCCGATGCAGTCGAGATTAATCAGAGGGATTTAATTAACCTGGCCCCAGCACTCGCATCCAACCTGACGACAAGACAGGCAATAAACTCAGCCAATTATCTGCTGCTTCTGCGGGGGAAAGAGAGGGGGAGAGGGCAGGACGAAGAGGAGGGGGTGGAGAGAGGAAGAGGAATGGAGAGAGATAAGAGAGGGAGGAAGGTGAGAGATAAACGAGCAGGGAGAGAGAGAGAACATATGTACATGAAGCCTCGTGTTTGTAATGTACCTCGCTCGAACAAATAAAAAGGAATGAACGAAGGAGAGAGAAGGAGGTGGAGAGAGAGGGATGAAGAGGAGGGTGAGGATGAGGAGGAGGGTGAGGATGAAGAGGGAGGGCACATGTTCTGGTGTCTGTCATGGCCGCCGTCAGTAAATGTAATCAAAGTGTCGCTTAACTTCGTGTTAAAAGCTCCGCACATCTGGACCTTTACAAACTGATACAGACAGGAGAACTTCACTTGGAGAATTTCAGAGGTGTTGGTTTTTTCTGTTGTTAAATGGAACTTTTCTGGTGTACAATGTGACGTCAAACTTATCTGTCTCCATAGTGACGATCAGGCGACACCAGGCTCTGTTCACGCTTACGGGAAGATGTTTGGAAACATGTTTCTGGTGTAGTTCCCGACTCTGGGCGTGTGATAAAACTGTAGATTCAGCAGCAGCGACTTCACAACCTCAGAGCTTTATGAGGAACGTGACTCTAAGTGTCAATTACAGCTGGTGGATTTAGTGAACATTACAAAACTCGACAGTCAGGGTTCCCACGGTCATGGAAATCCTGGAAAAGTCATGGAAATTGAAAATGTAATTTTCTAGGCCTGGAAAAGTCATGGAAATTTTTAAATTTAATGAAAGTTTTGGAATTTTAGTATCTCTTTTCCGCACCACAGCGTTCTGTTCTCGTGAGGCTTGTGATTTCTTCAGATTATTTTCACATGTGTCTGGTACCAGCGAACCCTCCGCCCACCTGAACAAATGTTCTGTGGGAAACACTGCAGGACAATGCACAAGGAGGTCTATTGTTCAAAAGAGACTGTAATAAATGTATTTTGAATGTTAAAAACCTATAATATCATAAGGCTCTAAAACTGTAACGTCTACACATGTAGAGTAAAGTCATGGAGAATTAATGTAGGTCATGAAAAAGTCATGGAAAAGTTTTGAAATTTTGTTAGACAAATTATAATAGAGAACAGACAGTTTATAAAAGGAAAAAAGAAAGAATTCAATGAATCTAGATGAAGAAAACCCCCACATTTTCTTGTTTTCCCATATTTAATCAGAGTTATTATCGTCAGCAGAGCTGCAGGGGCGTCATGTCCCATCAGAAAAGTTTCACAGAAAACCTTTATTACTCGATTTTTCAAAAAATGTTTAAGACGTGTCCTCTTCCACCTTGTGATGTCATGAAGGGGCAGGTTTCAATTAAACAGCTGCGTTTTAACTTGAGTTGAGCAGAGATGTGCAGCTCCAGGACTGAAATCATCCAAATGATTCTAGTGAAGATGTGTGGAGTTTAAAAACACCGTGGAGCACTTCCTGTATTACCTCGTGAAATCACAAGGTGGAATAGAGTGTTTTCTGTTTGAGAAAAGAACTCAACCTCAATATGCAGCGTTTATGTGTTAAACATGCAAAGGAAATTGTAATCCACATGTTTTAAATTATTCTTTCTCATTACTAATTTTGTTTTTGTATTTCTTTCCTTTTATATGTAAGATAGATTTGTTAAATGTTTTATTGTGAAACATTACGGGTCACGTCCCATCAGAAAAGTTACATAGTGAACCTTTAATTATTAGATTTTTAATCACTTTAAGGACATATATTATAATGTTGTTTCCTCATCACAAACAGACCTGGGGTTGTGTTTTTAAACTCCACACATCTTCACTAGAATCATTTGGATGATTTCAGTTCTGGAATCGCTCAACTCGACTCAACTAAAGGTAAAAAAGTAGGAA
>KN517852.1:18131-45602 GCA_000787155.1 Scartelaos histophorus
ATTTATACAGAATACTGGGAAAAGCTATGAGACATTAGCATGGAAAAACTGAAGAAAAAAAGGTAATAAAACTATTTTCACACTGAGATTGTGAACATAATCTCTTTAAATGATCAAATTATGATGCCCAGATGAGTTCATGGATAATTGGGAATAGAGACGTCGAATACAGTAACATTATTTTAGGGATTGTGAGAATATCAGAAGCAGAAATCTCTTACTTGACTAGTATGACACATTTTTCTAATAATAATAATAATTAATAATGAAATAAAAATGTATATGAACTAAAGATCTCACTATTCACACAATATTTTATTCTTAATGTAAATAATTCTAAAATCTCAATGGGCTTTTTTTCTACTTAAATAAAGTGAAATAAAATAAAATAAATAAAAATGTCTAATGCTTCTATTTTTTGTTGTTACAGTTCACCTATATTACACTGTCTTTTCACTCAAGTTGATTTTCTAAAGTTTTATCTGTTTTCTTAACCTTATTTCATATTTTATTGTGTTTTTTATTGTGTATTTTCATATTTCATCTTTATATATCTTCATTTATCATATTTCACTTTTGTGGTGTGGTCCTTACTGTATAAATAAAAGTGCTAACTAAATAAATAAAGTATGTCCTTGACCCATATTTGAGTATAATTTTGAAAAGAACAGAAAATGATGGACTTTAAACACGCACCTCTAATCAGGGCTTTGAGATGATCTGGCTTCAACTTCTTTGCGGCTGTAGCATCTTTTAACGCAGAACGCATATTACCTGAAAGAAAATACATGAATAAATCCCTCCAGAAACAGTTACATAAAACATAAAGCTAAAAAATATAATGTCAAATATCTTTACCTAGATAAAAATGCGTAGCCGCTCGGTTGGAGTAAATGATGGTGTTCAGATCCACATTTTCACTCTTCATTTTGAGAGCAGCCGTGTAGGAGATAAGGGCGTGTTTGTACTTCTTAGATTTAAAATAAGAGTTGCCTTCATTTTTCAGATCTTTGGCTTTTTCTAAAAATACAGAATAAGAAAAAGGTGATGTTTTAAAAGGTGCAGGTATGACTTTAAATATTTCCATCTAGCGTTCATTACGGGTGTTTCCATTGCTTAAAAATACAATAGTTTCTACTGTGAATAGGGGCGACACTCCACAGATCTCAACTGTAATGTGGTGTAGGGTTATGATCTGCTCGTCTCCCTCATGATGGGCGAATGGAAATGTGTATTGCTTTTAATCCGCTGTAAAGCACTTTGTATTACATTTTTGTATGAAAAGCGCTTTATAAATAAAGTTTGATTGATTTGATTGATGATGAACAGGTTTAATCTATACTGCGGTACATTCTAGACGAAGCAGTAACATTTCCACTTTCATTGAAGACATCAGGCGGCACCTTTAAATGTGCACCATGTAACTTTTCTGTTGGAGGGTCTGTCGTCTGCCCGTCTCCATGGAAATGTTGTTGCTTTGCCTTGAATGAATTTCAATCGCAGGTTCTTTTGCTGTGGCCAAGGTAATGCAACTTCATTTAACACTAGATCCATGTGTTCACCGACAGTGGCGTTTTCTGCACTCAGGCTGCGCGCATCCGCTGTGTTGCCGAATAAATAATCCGTTCATATATTAGCCGCACTGTTGTATAACCACAGGGTTCAAAGTGCGAGAAAAAAGTAGCAGCTTATAGTCCGGAAATTACGGTAATTAGATTAGGTCAGGGGATTTCTGAATTACACATAATCTTCTACATAACTCACATTTGAGTAATTAAACGCTTATTATTATTGTAAATCATTCATAAATAAATAATGCTTTATGTTTTATCTCACTGTAGCCCATCTAAGTCTTTCATGGCTCTTATTGCAAGAGAGACTGGACTGGTCTTTTGTCAAGTTGACATAACTGAATTTCTCCTTTGCTATGGCTGGACTGGACTGAGGGATGTCACTAACATTAGGAAATACTGTAGATATTGGAGAGCTAAAACCTGGGAAACTGCACTTTTAAATAAGACCTAGACCTACACTAGATTATTATTATCAATAAACTTTAAAAATGTGGGCTCAGGGGTTGTTTTCGATCCCACGAACATGGCACAAACTTATCTTATGTGATTTTAATGTGGAATCAAAATTGCTATAAAGCTTTTCCCCAATTAACAAAATAAAATGTGTGAATTTTAGTACTGGGACAAAACACTGCAAAAGGGAGGTACCTTCAGGCGTGCGGTCCTCATCATGGATCATTGATTGAAGAGCAGCCAGTTCGGGGTATTTCTGTGGGTCAATTTCATCTGGAGCTTTGGTCATAAAAAGAGGAATTCTCTCCATTTCCTGAAATAACAGCATCACAGATCTTCTCAACAAGGCATTTTTTCTGAGTAAAATAAAGCGACCAGTAATAACAGAAAAAAAGTTTGATAAAATTACTTTTCATGTAGAATTTTCTTCCAATTAAATATACAAGAGCTTAATTTTCAGTCGCGTTAAACATGATTTAGAATCAGCAGCCAACGATAAATGTTTAAGTGGTTGATTCTATTCCAATAGAGACATTTTTTTCCATTAGCTAGAGACATAAATTGTTCTTCACAGCTTGCAGAAAATAGATTTTATTATAGAAAAACAAATGCTTTTCCCCTTTAATATGATTTTGTGGTTACCTCTTCCCATTTGTCTTCACTAAAAGCATTTTTATACTTTTCGGTCTTGAATTTGTCCATAAACGCATCCATAACTTCATCTTCACTGTCATCTGCCATATTTGCTGTTTTTGTGGTGTAAATCTGTTGTAAAAGTTGAATATTCGTGAAATCTGGTGGCAAAAACCAACTATCTGCTTTCGTGTTTTCACATGTGAACTCTCGGTACGACGCGTATTAAGGTCCGTGCGGAAACAAAGAAAGATGCGCTCGTACCGGGTTGATGTTGCCATGTAGTGTCGTGTTCTTCAAAAAATATCCACTTTAGCTCATTTGAAGCTGAAATTAAATAAAAACCCCGAAAATAAGCACGAAATCTATGAGAATATCTAATGCTATTTTTACAACTATACATATCAAGAAGAAAGTACGACATTAGAACTATAATTTCAACTACGAATGATGAAAAATAACACTTTTCCATGTCCATAAATCTATTTCTGTGCACAAATATACATGATCTTATCCATCTTAGCTTATGAAAGGCTAAGATAACACAGGAGCAGCAGATGCCCAGTCCAGACACTTCCGCCAGCTCCATTAGAAGAATCCTGTGATTTCCCAGACCAGTTAAAAAGTCCTTGTGATTGATCTTTTCTGATTATTACATCTATTACATCAAGTGAAAAAGTAATTAATATGAGATGCGTGTTACTGGCTCACTAATAGAAATAAATGCATTGACCTAATAATGTTATCTGAGTATTGTCATTATACACGGGAAATTTCTCTCATCTGGTCAAGATTTTAAAACTTAGATCAGGTTATTCATCTTGTTTTCAGATTATTATCTAGTCACTAGTTCTGAGACTGCCTAATTCTAGTCTAGAGGTCGTTTATTTTACTTGACTAGTTATGTTAAAATAATCTTGCTGCATGGACTGATAATTGCACTACTTTTAAATAATTTTCTGATATACTTAAGTGTTTATATCTCAAGCTTTTTTGCGGGTATCGGCTTTAAATCTGCAGCAGTGGTTGATTTTTTGTTTGGCCCAACCAGCTGCCTAGACATGCATGAAAAATATACGCATATAAGCTGTTTGAACACTTGAATGCAAAGAGAGTACTGCAAAAATGTGACTCTACACAGTTTGTAGTAAAAGAAAGTTGTGGATGATTTCTGATGACAGAATCTGGGGGAAAATGAACAAAAATCGGCACTACATATCAGCAGAGGTCATTAATCTCTAATTTTCGTACCTCGATGAGTAAAAAAATGAACTTGCATAAAATTGGTAAAATATTTAGTTTATTTTTCACCATCACCTGCACACACAACATCATACTTACATTATTTATACGGTTTCAACAGTCCGCAGCAGATCTAAGAGTCCATCTTTACTGAGAAACATCGTCTCTCCACTTTTCTGGCAGATCACCTCAAACTTGGGCTGCTCCTCTAGCGCCCCCTGCCCCACTACGATCACAAAAGGATAGCCCAGTCTCTTAGCATCTTTCAGCCTTTTCCCTATGGTCATGTGAGCGCGGTCGTCCATTACGACCTCCCCTTTCAAACTGGGGAATGTTTCTCCTAAACTGCACGCCATATCTTCAGCTATAGTCGAGGCTTCATCTGCTTTGCTTCCCTTTTTAGGCGGCAGCACGCACACTTGGTAAGGGGCAAGGAGGTCCGGCCAGCGAATCTCGTCGTCTGTTGATAGGACTTCGATTGCAGCAGCTAGAATACGGGTCACTCCTAGACCATAGCAGCCCATTTCTGTAATCGTGGCCTTGTTTTGGGTGTTGCTAAATGCAGCGTTGAACATTTGTGAGTACTTTTTACCCAAATAAAACGTATGACCAACTTCTATCCCCTTTGATTGCGCTAGACTTCCGGTTTCGCATTTGGGACAGTTGGTTTGGTCCGATGGCAAAGTCTCTACGTTAGCAGAGAAGGAGCAGGAACCACACACCAAAAGTTTATCTTCTCCGATATCTGCAGGAAGCTGGAATTCGTGAGACAGCGTTCCCCCGATGTTCCCCGTGTCGGCTTGCACCTGAACGCATCGCAGGCCCAGTCGACTGAACAGTCTGGTGTAAGCTTCGCAGACAGACTCGTAAGTTTGATACGCGGCTTCTTCGCTCACGTCGAAAGAGTACATGTCCTTCATGTAGAACTCTCTCCCTCGAAGGAGACCAAACTTAGGCTTCGGTTCATCTCGGAATTTACGGGTAATCTGAAAAGACAAATTTAAGATATTTCTATTGTTATTAAAAGGTACATTGTGCAACTTTTTTAGTAGTTGAGGTCCGTCTTCTGCTTATTTCTACCAATATGTCATTGCTCTGCCTGGAATATTACACTGTATAACATTAAATAGCTCTACTTTACATTTATTTAATTACAGGAGGTTTTATTACTCAAAAATATCTAAAAAATCTGACTGTGAGCAGGGTGGCCTCTCCACAGATCTGACCTGTAACTCAGTCTGATTTGATCTCCATGAAAATATTCCAGACAAAACAAAAACAACTCCATGAAGAAATTAAGAAATTCGACAGCGCCTCCACCAGAAAAGTTGCACTTGTAATTTGCAGTTGCAGTAATGACACAAACCGCCTGCAGTGTACCTGGTAGAGCAGCAGGGGGAGCTGTCTGTGGGACAGTGTGGTCTGATGGGCCACTAGAGTCGTGACTGCCTCCTCGTGGGTGGGGCCCAGGCAGTAGTCTGATCCATGACGGTCCTTGAGCCGAAACAGCTCCTTCCCCATCAGCTCCCAGCGGTCACTGGTCCTCCACAGATCAGCAGAGCACAGACTGGGCATGTCCAGCTTCTGCCCTCCGATCCCCTGCATCTCCTCGTCTATCACTCGCACCTCAGGGTCAAATAACAGGAAATAGTTTCATTTAGCATTTCTTTGTAGTTTTTCCTACAATTAAAAATGCATTTGTATGGATATTTTTTTTATTTTATGAAAGTAGAGGCCTTTTATCACCTCAAAATAACGGAACATTTAACCGTCCAACCACTGTTATAACATCTTATTAAAATTTACATGAATTCCTGCTATGTTAACTGTGACCAGGGGAGTCAACTGGGAGTGAGGGCAAGAGGTTCTGTTGTCCTGGGCCCCTAAGAGACAATAAAACCCCAGAACCTCTCCCTATTAATTCATATTTGAGGTGTAAATGTAAATCTTCTTGCCCCAGGCCCCCAAATTTCTGTCGATGGGCCTGACTGCAACAGCGCTGAAAGAACTGTCATCTGGATGTTAAGGTAAAAAGGAGTTCAATCATATTTCCTCCCTTCACAGCTTTCTTTAAATTATTTGCATTAATTTAAATCCAGCTGTGCACTTTTGTACCAACTCAAGAAGAAGAAGAAGAAGATTTTATAGCTAAAGTGGTAATAATCAAGCCAAGTTCAAGATCTGGAGATGAATTATGGGTCAAATGCAGAGCATCAATTTCCCTGTGCTAATCTATAAAGCATATTCAGATTTAACCTTGAAATATCCGTTGTTTTTTCTTATTTTGAATCCTCTCACCAGTTTCTCCATGGCGCGCACAGTGGCGGGGAGGTAGTAATAGCAGCCGGGGTTGGAGGGGTAGATGAGTCCCGCCTGCTGCATGAGCCTCTGACTCTTACAGGTTTGCTCCCCCTGCAGGCGGCTGTCGGGTCCTACATCGCGCAGGTTTGAGGGCTGGTACAGGCGCGACACCAGCGGCAGAGATCGGACACGAGAAAGAGGAGGAGAGGGCGAAGGAGCGGAGGACGAGCGGTCGGTGCAGGCGGAGTGGTTCTTCCGGAGGAGAGCCAGGGGTCTGTGGAGTCTTTGCCACGATCTGAACCAAAGCTGGTGCACTACAGGCTCCATAGCGGCTTCTGAATTAAAAGCACAGGGCAAAAAGTAGAAATAAAAATCAATTCATTAATATCTTGTCGGTAAATGTGCACTATGTAACTTGTAGGGGTGTAACAATAACCAAAATGATATTGTATCGTCAAAAGTCTCACAATAATATCATCACATTATATCGAGTCACAAGTGGGAGGGAACTACATAGACCATGATCCTTTGCAATGCTTGTTACACCCCTTGTAACTTGTGGAGAGTCCTTCCCTTGGTTGCCTTCATTAAGATTGTATTAGTTTGACTATTAACAAACTCCAAGGAGACAAGCACGTTCCACATAGTTACAGGTCTGATCTGTGGAGACTGGGGAGGAGATCCTGCTCGTCCTGCATGTTCTCCACTGTAAATTGAGCAATAATAGCATCTGTAAATTGTAAATTGCACAGTTTTTACCATTACCAAATGTCTGGAAAAACTTGGGAATTAAACATTACTACTAAAAACGTGTTTATTAGGTGTTTATATTGTCAAAAAGCCCCTTAAAAACATGCATTCTTTCAGAGAAGGGGCTCGCCTCTCCTCAGACCTGACCTGGCACCATCACCTGCCTGTCTTCACTGAGGGTAAGTGTAAAGCAGCACTGTGGCGCATTTCAGATAAGTAATAACATCTCCACAAAGACAAAAAGCTGGGAAATTATCCAGTAGAAAGGTTACGGTGCAGCTTTAATGAGAACATGTAAAAAATTACGTGTTTAGAGCTCTGACTGTTTATATTACACATGTATTTGCTTCTGTCCTTGTGCATTGTGGCTTTTGAAAATCCTGAGCTAAAACTAGAGAGAAAAACGTCGCTATAATCGTACAAATCTCGTTCTAATCACTCACCAATAAACCGAGGAGAAAGCAGCTCTAATGCTCTTTCAGGGGAATATTTTAGCAGTAAATCCAAAACATTTCATAATTCCGCAGATCTCAGAAGTTCACGCTGACAGGAGGCGGATAAACCAGACGGACACTTCCTGCTTTTCGTTCCGCACTTACGCGGGTTGCCAGATCGGATGCGCAATTTTCAGTACTCCGCAAAATGTAGCAGTATTGAACTTGATGTTCTGTACAGCGGGGAAGAACATCCGGGGGACAGGTTATTATCTCCACCAAGGAGATTATGTGATCGAGTCGGTTTATTTATTTATTTATTTATTTATTTATTTATCCAGACCTGGAATCTGAATCTGGATCTGGATATGCAATCTTAGTGGGATTCTGGTGATGATCCGGATTCAGATCTGGATTCTGGATCCGGATCTGGATTCTGTGTCCATGTCATCCCTTGGCCGAGATCAGATCTTTTTTAGTATCAAAATTACTTGGATACAGTAGCTCACACATCACGATATAAGTAAAAATACATTCTGAATAAGATATAATAATGAAATAAAGTACAAGTACAAATAAAAGTAGAAAAATAGTAATATAAATAATTAAAAAGTATTATTAACATTGAATTTTATTTGGTTTGATTCATTATTAGCCTGTTCAGGCTATTTATTTATCTATTTATTTATTATTTTTGTTTATTTGACAGGGGTAATGCATTTCAAATCTCAAATGTAACAACCTGTTGGCGTAAAGTTTAGTCAATGTAAAAAGGGAAAAAATGGAAAACTTATTTAAAACAGACCCTGGCACTGTCCCTATTGATCCTTTTTCTAGATCTGGTGAGCCTGTGTTTTCTGTGCCGTCATGTGTTGTTGACATGATATTCACCTTGTGTTAATGTCTAATCTTTACTGCATAACAATTAAAGTCCACCATTTTGAACCATTACCCCTCAGTCAGTCAATACATGATACATACGGCGGTGTCATGGCACAGATGGCACTAAAGTACTTAAAGGTGCATTGTGTAACTTTTCTGGTTTTTCTCCATAGAGATGTTATGATATTAAACCTTTCTATCATCACCAAAGTTACAGGTCAGATCAGTGGAGAGACGACCCCGCTCACAGTCAGAATTTTTGTTTTTCTAGATATTTTTGACCTGCTGGAAATTCTTATAGTTTATTTTTGCACATTTAAGCAAACAAAAATATATAAAGAAAAAAAAGCAAGGAATAAGGAACTATGTCAATTGTTTCTGTTGAACAAATGTAGTGATTTTGCACAAATCTGTATAAAAATCATTACATTTGAAGCTTTATTACAAGTCAAACTCTGCACAAAATAATTTTACATACACATACATACATTTTTAAATCATTTTACTTAAGTACTTGCTTTCATGTGATCCTTTTACTATTATTTGAGTATTTTATGTAGTATTTTTATGCTCTGGTACTGAGATAAACCCACATAATAAAGATAATACTAGTGCTTTTGTCTCTTTTCTGGATTTTCAAAGTTGCAGTACAGTTGTCAGACAAGACAAAACAGAAATGAAGAAACAAATATAAAAGGAGATGCTGTTTCAGTCTTGCCTAAGGACACAAGAACAGCTTCCACAAAAGCCGCTATTGCCCCACTACGGTACCACATATTCAGATCTCCATCCAAGTACCAGCCAGGCCCTGGTCCAGCTGCCGTCCATTTACAGGTGAATAATGCTGCAGATGAAAAGTCCCAGATGTAAAAAGTGCCCCGTGGCCAAACCTTATCTACACACACACACACACACACACACACACACATATACACACACACACACACACACACACACACACACACACACACACACACACACACTGCTTTAACGTCAGCTGAGGTTTCTGGAAAATACTTATTTAACGTCTATATTTAGTCTTTTTGTAGCAAGAAACGTCTTAGCTGACCCTAAAGTGCAGCTTTAAAGAGGCACTGTGTAACTTTTCTAGTGGAGAGTTGCCCCCAGTGTGAGTCTCTTTGGAAAAATGTCCCCATCTGATGCAATCAAGGAAAGTTACAATAAAAACACACTTATTGCACTATTTTCTGACCTGTTATAATGTTTCTTCCTTATAAACAGATCTGGACTTGCATATTTAGGTTTTTTGTTTTTCTCTCAAACTGAAAACACTCTGTACCACCTTGTGATGTCACGAGGTAATACAGGAAGTGCTCCGTTGTATTTTTATACTCCACGCACCTTCACTAGAATCATTTGGACCATTTCAGCCCTGGAATTGCCGATCTCTACTGAAGAAAAAGTAAAAGGTACAGCTGATGAAACGAAAACTACAACTTCATGACATCACAAGGTGGAACGGAGCATTTTGAGCTTTGGAGATGTAGACAGACTAATGATAAAGGGTTTGTAAATGAAGCAAAACACAACTTCAGGTATATTTTTGATGAGATAACCACATTCTAACATGGCTAAAACTTAACATCAGTCAGTTTTGTGTAATATAAGACATTAAACCTATGAGAACTGACCACTTTAGAACTTTATTTTGGTCACTAATGCTTTGCCCGAGTCTTGACTATAACAGGATGTGACATGGCTGCGATATATTTTCATAAAACTGGCAGAAACCATTTCCCCGACCATTTTATGTGTCACTCGTAAACGGTAAGTGCAGAATTAAGGGCCAAAAAGGTAAGATCCCAGAGCGCCAGAGCAGAGGTAAGTGAATGAGCTGCTTTCTGCTGATTTCACCTGATAAAATGGACCAAAAACCTAATAAATAAGCCTGTTTCAGTAAAAAGAGGACACATATGCACTATGAATGTTGCATATTGTGTAGAAGTAACTAAATACATGGACCAAAAATACATATTCTGAGTAACAGCACAAAATACAGTTACTTTTTCATTTGGTTCATACTATACATGGACTTTTCTAAATTAAAGGGAATAGATGGAGCTTTTATATCCTGCAGTTTTGACTAGTCATTATTTTTGGTGATTTTTCCTGTTTCTGATTAAACATTAAAACACAACAAAGAAAAGTAAAGCTGTTTGCAATTCAATTATATGTGATTTTTTTTTTTTTTTACCATAGTATACAAATGACAAAATACATTTGAATGCAGGTTTTCCTTATTCTGTAACTAAATATAAAACTAAAGTGCAACATGCATTAAGTTCAGTGTGTTTTTGTATAGCCCAGTGTCGCCTCACAGGACTTAACAAAATGACACTAAAACAAAAAAGTCCAGTGTGTTGTGTGTATTTAGATTATTTTATTCTACAGAACAGTGAAGAAACACTCTGTACCAGACTGGAGTCATCTCCATCTGCAGCGCCTCAGACGCACAAAACACAGAGAACACAAACATCATAAAAATACACCTATGCACATAAACAGAACAATGTTTCATGGTGGAGATGTGCCCAGGACTGAGCAGAGCAGAGCTGGAGTCAGAGCCACAGGCTGATCTGACAGACACAACATACACAACAGTCACTCATATCAGGACATATTCAGGATACTCCCAATATGAAGTCAATGCAAGATTGAGGAGACAAGTGCTCAGAATGTGTTTTTTTCACTGGGCTCTTCCTTAGAGATAGAGTGAGGAGTTAATTCACACTGGAGGAGCTCAGCATAGAGCTGCTGCTCCTCTGGATGTAGCATCTGCCCCAGGATGAGCTCTAGGACTTCGTCTCTCATCTGGCCTGTGAACACCTGTCTGAGGTGTCCAGAAGTGAAAAGCAGAATAAAATGTCTGGATAAATGGCTGGATACTGTAGCACTGCAGCCATAATATTTGTACAAGTTGTTTTTAGCAACATCATTTAGTGTCCCTCATCTCACCTCATATTTTTACTTATAAAACTTCATAATGAAGGCGGGAAGAGTCCAGAATGGCCGTGGGCACAACAGCGACTACTGACTTTGGAAATTCTACTTGTTTGTTACGGTTTGTTAATTTTAAGGGTTGAATGTGGAAGTGAGGAAAGCCCTGCTGTTTGATCCAGGGGACGTTTTGGGAGAACAAATAGTGTAACGACGCTGTAAACTTCATAGTGACCATATATGGGCCTGTGTATGAGCAACGCACTGAGCGTCGTACCTGTCACTCCATCAGCAGATCTGTAATGAGGCCTGCACACAGAGTCAACAGTGTCTGCTGTAAAAGGTGAAAGTCAATGGTCCATCAGTGGTGGTAAACAGGGCAGGACTTAATCGTCCGTGCAGCAGTGACAAGACGTGATGGAGCGTTTTACGAGTGTAAATATGCAGCTCACGCACTGCTTTGTTTTGATCCAAAAGTTTGATTCTCAAACGTGTTTCTTTAATTTTTATATAATATTGTTGAACTACGACTCAAAATGTGGATCAAACTGAAGTTAATGAGTTTGGGGGAAAATGTTTTGCTTTTGTCAGCTGAAATAATATGAATATTTGTGAATTATAAGTGCAGATTGACTCAGGGGTAAACTGCTCCTGTGGTCACAGCTGCCCTGGTGCAGACTGATAAAAGCAAGTGCGTTGCCTATGGGCACAATGACAGAATGCTGAGCCATCGCTGCCCTATGTGGCACCTTGTGTTCCATGAGTCTGACATCCTGGGAGTGAAGAGTAAGTCATTTATGTATATAGAGCTTTTCACAGACACATGTCCCAGAGCTGCTTCACACATCCTTGTTCATTCACTCTGTACCCGGGGCTGATGAGCCAAAACTGTAGCCACAGCTGCCCTGGGGCAGACTGACAGAAGCACTATCGGACCCTCCAACCACCACACACGACTTTACACTGTGAGCATGTATCGCCCACACCATGTGTGGGTTTTCTAGAGTTTTCTCTCAGACAAAGACTTCACATAGTTTGCACTGAACTTCGCAGGTGTTCAGAACGAGAAAACTCTTTTTGCTGTCAACCCAAGATGACGATTTGTGGAGCTAAATTGTCTTTTAAACAACATATTTTGGGATATTTTCTCTATCAGCACCTGCAGCTTAAGCAGCCTGTGAGAGCAGCAGCTCCTCTCACTGTGAAGAAAGTTGAAAAGTTCAGGAACAGGGCAAGATACATGACAAATATGACAAAAACTTCAAGGTCTTTGAGCTACCTTAAGTAAGTATGGATTTTTTTTTTTATGAAATGCTAAACATCTAGGAGTCACAGAGAGAAATGTTTAACTTATATATTTTTTTCTCCATTGGATGAGGATCAGCCTAATCCAGATGAGATGAGCACTGACCTGGTGCTGTGGCCACATGGAGATGCACTTGGGAATCACTCTGAGAATATTTAACTCAAGTGTTGAATTGAGCTTCTATTGCTTTTATATAACGATTGTAAACTATGAGATTCATCGACAGTGTTTTGTTATTACGACATGAGCCCTGTCCTCTGTGTCCCTCTCGTTTCATAATGAGATTTGAGTGTTTGTGTGACAGAGGCAGAGCTGGAGGAGGAGCCTGAGCCCAGACGCCGATGGACGACTATATAAAGTCTTAAACCGGACGCTGCTCATGAAGCCTCCACAGACGTGTCCAAGATGAACAAGGCCCTGGTCCCCGCGGTGCTGCTGCTGCTCTGCTCGGCTCTGCTCCCCGTCCAGGCTCGGGAGGTGACGGCCATGAGGCTGTGTGGAGCCGAGTTCCTCAATGCTGTGGTCTACACCTGTGGAGCCTCACGCTGGAGACGCAGTGACGACGGTGAGGAGACAAAATAATTTAAATGATCATTAAATATACTCGAAAATGGAGGGTGCACTGTGTCACTTTTTGGTTGTGGTTGTGCACCTTCAGATCCACAGTAGTTTTTATGCTATTCTTTATTAATTAATGAATATTTGGGGGATTAGAACAGGTGAATTATTTTAGTGCCAAAGGAAATTAGGTCTTCTAATAAGCTCCAGTAGTTCTGATAAATCTGCAGTGGTGGGAGTCGTACCTGAGACTCATGTGTTTAAGTCTAAGAGCCACAGTGAAGAAGAAGCAGCTGCCCCGACCAACTATGAAGATTAATGAAGAAGAAGCTCCTCTCCTGCCCACTCTCTTTCCTCTCTTTTCTTTCTTTCTTCCTCTGTCTCTCTCCTCTCTCTTCATCTTCTTTTCCCTTTCTTTCTTCCTCTGTCTCTCTCTTCATCTTCTTTTCTCTCTCTCTCTCCTCTCTCTCTTCCACATCCGTTCTCTCTCCTCTCATTTTCTCTTTCCTTCCTCTTTTCTTCTTACTCCTTTTCCCTCTCTCTCTCTTTCTTTCTCTCTGTTTTTCTCCTCTCTTTTCCTCCCTTCTCTCCCTCTCTCTTTCTTTACACTCTCCCTCTCTCTTTCCTCTGTCTCTCTCTTCTTCTCTCTCTCCCCCCTTCCTCTTTCTCTCTTTCTCACTCTCCATGCTATCTCTCTCTTTTTCTCTTTCTTTCTCTTTTTCTTTCCCTCTCTTTCTTTATTCTCTCCTCCCCCTTTTTCTCCCCCCTCTCTCTCCCTCTTCTTCCTCTCTGTCTCCCTCTTCTTCTTCTTCTTCTCTCTCCTTTTTGCCTCTCTCACTTTCTTCCTCTCTCTTTCTCTCTCTCACCATGCTTTCTCCTTCTCCCCCTCTCTCTTTCTCTTTCCTCTCTTTCCTCTCCCCCTCTCTTCCTCTTTCTTTCTCTTTTTCTCTCCTCCCTTCCTTCCACTATATCTCCCTCTCTCTTTCTTTACCCTTTCCCCCCCTCTCTCTCTCTCTCTTCCTCTCCCCTCTCTTTTCCTCTTTCTCTTCCCTCTCTCTCCCTCTTTCAGTAGTGGAAGTAACAAAGTACTAAACTAAACTTACGTATCTTTACTTTACTTTGACTGTGGATCCTTCTTACTTTTACTTCACTACACCTGAGAACATGTATTTGTACTTTCTACTCCACAACATTTTTTTCATTCTTTTTCAAAATCACTACATTTAATCCTTTAATTGTTCTAAAAAATCTCTGCAAAATACTTTTACTCTTTACTCTTAAAGTACATTTTTAAACAGGCACTTCAGTACTTTTACTTAAGTAGAGTTTTTCATGTCATGCTTAAACTTGAGTAACTTTTTGCCTTTGTATCTGTACTTAAGTAAAAAAAAAGACTAAAGTACATTTTTAAACAGGCACTTCAATAATTTTACTTAAGCAGATGTTTTCACGTCATACTTAAACTTGAGTAACTTTTTACATTTGTTTCTGTACTTAAGTAAAAAAAAAAAAATTAAAAAATGACTAATTCATCCACCACTGCCTATAATCTCATATTAGATCATCAGATTATATGAATAGTTATGGATGGATGGACAGATAATATATTGATCCAAAAGGAAATTCAAATTTCTGCAGCAGCAACAATGAAAGAAACATAATTCAGCAGCATAATCCATCCTGTTGCATTCATCATTTACTGTACAGATCTTATCCTTATGGGACAAATGACTTCCAGAGTGTCCATGGACCAGGCCAGGGACCCAAAGGTGCTCCCCTGTCCCCAAAGGTGCTCCCCTGTCCCCTGATGTTGCTGTGCAGAAAGGGCTTGACACTATTTCCTCTTCATGGGTGTAGCCTGAGCACTACATGATAAAAAATGCACATTACAGACTGTTTCAGGGGCCCCTTCTTGCATCTGTATTTACCTGTTTTGTCCCGTCACAGATGAGTCCCTGAGCGAGGAGCCCGTGGCCCCGCTGGACCCCAAGGCGGAGCGGAGGAGGCGGGACATGAACAGCATCCTGACGTCCGTGTGCTGCACTTTGGGCTGTAGGAAGAGCGACTTGTCTCTGCTGTGCTGAGGAGGGGACCCGACCAAAACCAACACCACCGGGGGCCCGGAGTCCAACTTTTACAACACGCCCGATCAGTGCTATCGACCATGTAGCATTCTGTAACACAACTGTTTTCTGTACTTACACTAAAGCCGCACTGTGCAACTTTTCTACTATAGGTCTGCCGGATGCTTGTCGCCATAGAGATGTGTAATGTTCCACTGTATAGCATTAAACGCATCCATTTTATTAATATGCAACTGTAAAACATCCATTCCTACCGTTTGGATTTATGATATTTATATATGTTTAATGCCCTACTGTGGAACATTCAAGACTGGCAACTGGCACGCCCTGGTCCAGAAAAGTTCCACAGTGCGTCTTTTAACCTTTTTAATGTGAGCGTTTGAGAACATATGTTGAAGAAAACAGCCAAAGTTAACCTACATTTACATGGGAATCTGATAACACAGATCTGATGTTTGGTGCGTTTACTTGCACAATGGAAATCTGATTATTCTGACGTGTGTTCAAGTTAATCAATGGATTTTTATAATAACAGTGTGTTTGAAAGTTAAATTACTGTATTATTTTATAAAGGCTTTCAATCTCATACCAGTTTGTCTAAGATTTTTTGTCACTGCATAAAATTTTTCTTAAAATAACACATAACATAGGGTCTCTAAACCGAACTGAAGCTGTTTCAGAACCTTTAAACTATCTGTTTTAATCCAGTTATAAATTAAAACATGCTGGATTATTTAAGGTAAATAAAAGGACTGGTATAGCTGGTGTCCGGGAGAAGTTTTTCAATGGACAATAGGTTGATTAATTGTGGGTTTTGACAATTCCCATGTCAAAACTGATGCATTTCTGACCAAAAATGAGATTGAGGGATTTGTAACTCAGTAAAAAAAGGTTTAAGGTCCTATATTACACAAAATATACTCAAAACATACCATACATTACATTTAACCACATTTTACCTTTTGTTCAGTAGAGATTGGCCGAGGCTGAAATGACCTCATCTAGTGAAGGTGAATGGAGTTTAAAAACGCACTGGAGCACTTCCTGTATTACCGCATGACATCACAAGGTGGAACAGTGCGTTTCCTGACTGAGAAAAGAAGAACTCAGCCTAAACGTGCAGGATTTGTGAATGAAACAAACACAACTCCAGATCTGTTTGTAATAAGGAAACAACATTATAACAAAGATCAGAAAAACTCTTGAAGCAGTCTAGAGTCTTACATGTATCACTTTTATTGGTTTTGGAAAGAAGCAAACTAATTTTCCAGGTTCATCGTAGCATTGTTGATACTGTACAGATGTTTGCAGATGTTTGAGTATTCAGTATTCAGACATACAGCACACAGACAAAGCACTCCCTGCTCTTCTGCATAGACTACATTATTTTGAATTCACCAGAAATAATAATTAGTCTATGGAGTCCACAACAGCCTGGTACAGCGGCATCTAAAAAACAGACTTACCTCATTTTGTCTTAGTTACATTACATGCATATTTCACTGATGGAACAGATATTATAATATAAGATGTCTTTTATAGGTTTTATTTTGAGGATATTTCTTAGATAAAGCTGTACCAGATGTTGCATTAACAGCTTTCGGTCAAACATGTTCCTGAACTGATGGTGGAAAAGTAAAAGTACAAATTTTACATATCTGTACTTGACTTTTTGGATACTTTTTACTTTTACTTCACTAAAGTATAAAACGTGTACCTGTACTTTCTACTCTACTACATTTTAGATCCGTAATGAAAAGTAAAAAGTGCTTTTCTTTACGGCGTGAGACATTTTTTTAACCACGTTTATTTGAGTTTCTGTCCCAACTTTGAGTAAACCAAATACAAAAAAGCGAGAAAACAGCAAGAAAAATTAAGAAATCAACTGAATAACTTAAAATCTGCTAAATTTTTATTCAGAATCACCACATTTCATCCTCTAATTGTTAAAAATAACTTTACTTTTTACTCTTTAATTTTAAACTCATTTTAAAACAGGTACTTTAATACTTTTACTTACTTGAATAACTTTTTATCTTTGTACTTTTACTTTAGTAGCAAAATTGCTTTCTTCATGTACCACTGTCCAGTACAAACATGGCCGACAGGAAGCTGCTATAAAATTTGATGTAATGGTTCATAACATTAACATTATACTCTATGTGCAAAGCCAATTAATACAGATTTGCTTAACTAACTGGTTGCATCTAGTGTAAAGTTTACAGTACAGATGTCATCTTTTGTTCTTCATATTGACTGTCAGAGCATTCAGGAAGTTCAAAATCATTTGCACAGTGTTTCCACAATAAACAAATATATAACATTTTTATTTTTTAGGCGTTTAAAAAATATTCAGCTTATTCTGCTAAACAACGACGGACTGACTGGTCCTGGGAGCACACGTAAAATGTCAAATAAAAAAAAAAAAAAAAAACTCACTTTGCATTCAACTCATGTCATCTCACAGAGACCAATATGAACAAAAAGCGCTGGTTGAATGAAGATTGTGGGCTCATGGTTCTGTTCAGATCAGTTCAGGCCTGTCCCATAGACGGTATAAAGAAACAGACCAAGTGATTCACACCCACAGCGTTTGGCTCCAGTCAAATGAAGCTCACTGTGGCCTGCAGTTATAGAAGCGAATTTTAAGCTGGTTCCATATTAAGAATAGAAACTTATTTAAGCACCAGGATCGTGTAAAGGGGTTAATACGAACATTTTAAAGACCAGTGTGGCGAGGCTCACAACAGCAGTTAGTTACAGACAGAGGGTGACACTTTTTTCTATGTAAAGTCAAATGGAACCAGAGTGGATGGAGCCAGAACCTATGTCCTTTTATATATACGGTCTGAGGTTGACCCGCTGATCTGAACAGAACCAGGCTTTACTCAGAAGCATGAGGCGACCTACTTAAGTGTGACACCGACAGATGTTTTGTCGTATGAATCAAAGAAACAGCTGGTTTTAGTAACAGACTCTGCCCCAGTCGCACGGCCACCACACTCAGCGGGAGAGGAAGAGTTTAAACATGGACACTGTCCATGGAACGGCTAACTACAATAACACTGCTTTCACAAAGCATTAACACAGCATCCAGAAAGATAGTCATCTTTATCTTTAAATTACCCCCGCCCACCCGCCCCATATATAGCTCAAATCTTCTGTTGCACTTGAGTTAAAAAATTATATCTGAAATAAATTCAAAAATTATACCTTATACTGTACACAGGTTACCAACTACACAGATAACAAAAAAGTTCAAATATTTATACCTTTAAGGGAGTTGTGATACCATTCGAACTCTATACATATACAGAATCACGTTTTATACAACAAGTTTCTTTGTCAATAAATAAAAATAGATGCTGTCATGTACTCTGGAGTCTAACACTGCTGCCGTGGCAACAACAGGAGGCTATCGGACAATACGAGGAACACCAAACGCCCTTTAGATAATATACCTATAAGTGATTCAATGACACTTTGTACATGACTTTGTTCTACAGAAGACATCTCTGAGCTCTGCGGTTTCCAGTGGTGGTCAATGCAGCTGCCTAACCACTGTATCCATCATTAGAAGCCATGAAATTAATGCATTTAAATTAACCTAAGTGGCTAAGAGTGACCCTGTATTACCAGAAGACGATTGGTTCTTTTGAGACTTTAAATCCACCCCAAAACTGTTTAAAAAGGCCACCAAAATTAAAATGAAACTTACACAAATGGGTTTTCAATGCTGCCGTTTTGGTTGTGGTATAAATTTTTGTCCTGCTTCGTCACAAATTCATTCCCAAGATGCTAATTTGCAGTGTTTTCAAGGCAAATCTCACCAGCTCTGAGCCAGGCAGCTGCAGTGAAACTCCTACAAACACTACCACGTTTTGACCAGGAGATGGAGACAGAGGCACAGACTCCGAAAGAGGAAGTAGGAAGAACCCAGTGATCGAATGCAGCAGTACAGATGATGTGTGGTTGGATGGATACAAATACGATGGTAGGTGAGAGTGTAGTTTGGAGTTTGAGAATACTGCTGGCAGGCTGAGGAGCTGTGCAGTTCAGAGGAGGGTCTGTCCTCAGAGTCCAATGTCCAACAGGGACCACTCAGCCTGGACACGCTTTTAGTTATCTGCCAAGTACTTTCCTGCAAGAACATAACATTAAATTAAGAAAAATATACACCTCACCTCACTTTTATGGAATTACATCGATTTTCATGACCAATTTCAATGCCAATTATTCAAAAAATTAGCTATTTCTGTTATTTCTGGACCAATTTTGATTATTTTCCACCAATTATATGCACTTTAAATGAACTACAAACTACCCCTAAGCCCTTTTGTATTCACATTTTGGGCAGATATTGCATCGTCCTATTTATTTCTGTAAATCTGGGACTGCAAATGTAAACTAGATTTACTATAATCAAATCTGAGACTTCTGGTTTTTATTAGCCTAATGCTGGGACCACAGACGGTATAAAGAAGTGGACTAAAGGGGGCGTGACGTCACTCATAGCGTTCAGTCAAATTAGGGGTAAATTATTTCAAGCCAGGCTCTATATTATTTATAGAAATGAACAAAATAGCAGAAAAAGAACAATAGGATCATGTAGAACTTTAAAACCTGCATAATATCGCTGGTTTCATTCATTCAACATTCGACTTGTTATAATATTATACTGTTTTTTATACTTGTTTTTAACATAGAAACAGAGTAACTAATATTTTTAACTCGTAAAATCAAAATTATTGTTTTTTAGTTTTTGTTATAATGTCATAAAAATTAGCATATAGATCAGTTTATCATTGAAAATACTTTATGTGTCCTTCACGTTCCAGGATTTTGAACATTCTGATAACATTTTAAGGGACTTTGACAATAAATTATCCAGGTCAAAACTGGTAAAATAATAGAAATATGCCCCTGACCTGCAGCAAACCTCTTCTTGATGAGGGAGAATCGGTAGCCGGGCCCAGCGAGCTCGATGTCACAGCCCGACAGGGTGCTGCCTTCACTGGTGAACTGCACGGCCAGAGGGGCGGGTTTACTGGGGCCCTGGGTGAGCAGGAACCTCGCCAACAGGGAGCCCACGCCTGGAACACAGACAGAGACTTTTAAAAACACAAACATGAAGAGCAGAGGTGGAGGAAGTACTCGGTTTTGTCTGCAGGTTGCATATAATGACGCACGGTGCCATTTTGCTGTTTGTGCAGAATAATGTCCCTACGCTGAATCCTAGAAACTTTATGTAACTTGAGGATGCAGAAAATCAAACTGAGTAGAGATGGACTAAACTGACTATTATTACTTTTGTCTTTGTCTTCTGTTTGTTTTAAATGCTCTATATGCCCCCCCGGAGTCTGAAATAAAGCTAGATTGACGTGACAAAACCTACTTAAGTAAAAATACCAGTTTAAAAATCCAAATCCAAATCCACTTCATTTCTAAAGCACATTTTACGCTTCCAATGTGCTGCACAGAGATAATAAAATGAAGACAACAGAGCGGTAAAATGCAAAAAATTTGATCATACCCGAGCAAAACCATAAATATCATAAAATAGCAGCAAATAAAAAAGTAAAATAGATGAAATAAATAAAAAATGTACTAAAAAAGTCAAAAGTAAAAAATATTTAGCGCATATTTTGAGATCTAATAAAACTCCACATGTAGTGAAGTTTTGTGCTGAATTTTGTTATACTGAAAAATAGAAATATTGAATCAAATCATTTTTCCTACATGTTTTTATTTGTATATTTTCAGACTTTTCAGCAGGTCTCAAACTCTAATAACAAATACTTTTACTTTGGAGTGTTAAAAAATGCAGTGGAGCATAAAGTACACATACATGAAGTAAAAGTAAAAAGTATCCACTGCAAAATGTACATCATAAAGTACAGATACCTACAATTTGTACTTCAGAATAGTTATTTTGTTAGGTATTATCTTACTGTCCACCTGAAATGTTTTAATTCTATGTCCATACTATTATAATGCATGTGTACTTGGACTGCCAGAAGGGGGCACTATTGCTTCGTATTAAAATATAGAAGTCAACCGCTCATAATGGAACAATTAAACAACTATCTAGGTCTATCTTGCCCCCTGAGAATTCGCACACATCACCAGACCATTCCATTCGGGGTTTAATTTAATCAGAAATCCTCACTCAGGCACAAAGGTGGGATTAGCTTCATAATGAATTGTAAATTAAACAGCACTTATAAGGACCTCATTACCTCCATTTTCAGATTTTAGCGAGATATCTGGGATTTTCCAAAGGATTCTCTGATGTTCGGCGTTCCTGCGCGGAGCAAAAAAAAAAGAGGAGACAATCAAGAGACGGGAAGAAAAAGTAAAAGCATCTCGAGTTTCACATTAAATATTTACGCTGATTGACCCCGGGGTTGACAGACAGCGAGACGTGTTTACAGCGAGATTAAACCGACTTCCTGTGAACAATCCCGTTAATAATCACGTTCCCTCGTCAAAAAACATACTCGGGAATTCCCTTTTTCTCATGCATCCCAAACGCTCCGTTCCACCAGATGATGTCGTGAGGTGACGTCAGGAAGTGCCCCTCCATATTAAGTAAAGGGAGGAGCACTTCCTGGCACCTTAGTCATGTTAAGTTGTTGTCATCTTCTTAAAAGCTTACAGCTATTGTTTGAGCCTGATTTAAATGGTCAGGACTGCAGGTAAAATTACAGATGTCTGCACTGTACTGTACCCTAGTGTTTCGCTTCATTGATTATTGTATTGTTACTGTAGTAGTAAGAAAAAAAAAAGAGGTTATTTGTTGTGTCTGTTACATAAATGTCGTCCTGTCTTGCGCTTTAATGTTTGTCCTGTTTTGTCTTCCCGTGGGACAGAAAGAAACGTGATTTCGGTTCCTTTGTGTGTCTAGTACATGTGAAGAAATTGACACTAAAGCTAAATTTGAACTTTTGAACTTTGAATTTTCTATTTGTGGAGAGGTGAACCTGCTCCCAGTAAGATAAGAATGCATGTATTTCAAGGTATTTTGGAGCAATAAAAACTCTAACTGAATAAATGCCTGATGTTCATACCTGGCAGATCCCCCCCATCCCCAGAAAAGTTGCATAATCAAGCTTTATGTCCTTCAAAATGTTCCGTACCAGGCAGCAGGAGGCAGCACCGCTTGTAGTTTGGAGACGCCTCCGTCCACCGGCACGAGAAACTGCACATTATTGAGCGCTGTGGGCGTGGCCATGGCCTCCCCGTTGTACTTGTAGTCTATCCTCAGGTCTGTGCTGGTGGCGTCACATCTCCAGCTCACAGCCAGGTTCAGGGGAGTGGACTGGAGGCCCTGAACAGAAACCTGCACAAAACAACACGCAATCAAAAATATACTATACTAATATATTTTTTTTTTTCCTTCAACAATTTTTATTATTTTTATCTTATAGAAAACAAAAAGTATAAAGCAAAATAATAAATCTTTTTATTGATGTATTTATAACAATTTCTTTTAAAATTATTTATAGAAAACAAAAAGAATAAAGCAAAAATAATGAATAGTCTTTTTATTTATCAATTTATTTTTTACATTTTTTTACTTATTTATAGAAAACAAAAAGTATAAAGCAAAATAATAAACAATCTTTTTATTTATTTATTTATTTTTAACATTTTCTTTTATTTATAGAAAACAAAAAGTATAAAGCAAAATAATAAACAGTCTTTTTATTTATTTATTTTTAACAATTAAAAAAATATATTTATAGAAAACAAAAAGTATAACGCAAAATAATTGTAAAAATCAAATTATAATAACCTATCGATATTAGAATGATAATGAAAATCATCCATTTGCAATAAAATAACATTGCAACTCAAAATAGTAGATGTGCTCTTACACTAGTTCAAACTGTATCCTTTTTAAGTGATTATTTTTTACAGTATTAACGTTTATTTTTGATGCTAGTTTTAGAATAAATTATTGAATATCCAAGCATCTTTTGTTTTTTTTCTCTCGCAACAGCAAACAAAAAGCAACCATGACCCAATTTAATCCTCCATTTTCAGAGCCCACGCTGTGATTTGATTTGTCCATTATTCCCATACATTTATAAAGCTGTTACCTTGAACTAATAATAATAGACCAGTAATAAAGGATGACTCAAACTTGTGTGAATGAATAAAAAAAAACCACAATTACAGGTGTTATTGCTGAGATAACACAATTCTAACATGGCTTAATGCTGATTTAACCAATATCCATGTACCATCTGTCTCTCACTCACTTTTTAATTTCCGTCTTATCCACTCCTGATCTCCTGAACTCTTTTCTTTCCCTCACCTGATATTTGAGCATGTCGACGTTGTAGTACGTGGCCTGTGGCTTCTGCTCGGACACTTTCTTCAGGTGTGTGATCAGGTTTGGCATGTTCACCCAGAAGTTCTTGGAGTCGCCCTTCGCCGCTGTGGTGTTGTCACTATGAGAGACAGAACAAAACGCGTCAGTATCACAGTGTAATGTCAACTCAAATAATAAAACGTTAATTGGGGAAGCTGCTCAAAAACACTTTTTAATCCTCAGTTCTTATTAAAGGTCCTAAAATTGGTCGCAAAATTGTCTCTGTTTGTGATGAAGAACCAACATCATAAATAAATCAGACAATAGTGTAATATGGGCCCTTTATAATAAATAATAATGCCTTAAACTTGTATATCTGTATTTACTTTTGCAGCCATTTATACTTGGGAAAAGGGAGTTAAATGTCTTGCCTAAGGAAACAACAGCAGTGTGGTTGGAGAACAGAAGCCGGCCTGCTGAATTTTGAGCTGATAATAATGATACAATAGTTTTATATGAACATTTTCACGGTAACACAAAGACGCTTCATAATAAAGTAGCACTAAAACAAGGAGAGGATAAAAACAGTAATGAAGAGCAGTGTGTGGAGAGGAAAAAGGGTTTTGAGCAGTTTTTCTGGAGATGTTCAGTGATTCTGAAGTTCTGACATGAGGGGGGAGATAGTTCAACTCAATTTCAATTCAATTTATTTTTGTATAGCCCAAAATATCAACAACAGTTATCTCGGCGGGCTTCACAAAATTGTTAATTTAGCAAACAGAGATGTCAGAGAATGAAGCAGAATAAGAAAATAATAATAATAATTAATTAATAATTCAAAAATACAGAATGTCCAACAACAAGCAGGCAAATGAATAATTGTCCCAGCATCTCCTGTCCTTAGGCACTCCTTCTTCGGCAAGGAAAAACTCGGAAAAAAACCCAGTGGGAAAAAAAACGAGAAACCTCGAGGAGAACCACAGTGAAGGAGAGATCCACTCCCATGGACGGACAGGCATAGATGGCCAGGATGTATCCACTGCCAATAAGGTTGTAAATCTGTAGGCAGTAGTGGACAATCTAACTGGAGTAATATTATAACAAAGAAAAACAAACTATTATAGAATTAACAGCCACTTTGTTTAATACAGAAGATTAATTAGATAAATCTGATCTCTCTGATGACTGAAGAGTGAGTCACCAGCAGCTGACATTAAAAGTGTGTGTGGATCTGACTCATCTGCTCTAACTGCACTCATCCCTGTTACGTTGGAGATTACACGTTTATTTCTGTACTTGAACCTGTTTATTTTGAAATAAAGTTATATAAACACTGGTAAATATTGGTCACTCTCTCGTATGAGTCAGTGAACTCTTGTCGCATCGTGATTTCAGCAACAGTTATAAGACATGTATTTCTGCACAGGGAGGTGGCTAAAGGGGAGAAAACACACTGAAACTAACACACTCGACATGTTCACAGTGAGAACTATCGATTATTACTTATTCATGGAAACAGAGTTAAAACTTTCGTCATTCTCCAGATATGTTTTATGTGATACGATGCAATATTATAGTATATTATAGCTATAGAATATTATAGGAAACAAGCACACAAGCGAAAAACACAACAGCGTTACATACTGTGGCTTAAAGTCCAGCGATTTACCATCAAGTGTGAGTAGCAAAAGAGAAATTCAGTGTTGTCAACTGGACCTGAATGATTATGCCAAAATGACTCAGTCTCCACTTACTGCAGTTCAATAACCTTAAAAAACAGAAGTTTAAGAGTAATTTCAAGTAATGAGCTCCTCCCTTCAGGCAGACATAAGGCAGTGTCCACCAGAACTGAAGACGCAGAAGAAACATTTAATAAAAAAAACAAACTTGTGCCCAGTTGACAGAATTGAATTTGAACTGTCTAGATGTTCAGTTTTCATGCAGCCAAACAAACAAGACGTGCATAAGTAAATGTGAGAGTGCACGAGTATATGTCTGTGGTTGTGGTTTAGTTGGGTGTGAGTTTTACCAGCAGAGCAGTTGGGGGTTGGGCAGGACCTGCTCCAGTCGGCTGTAGTTGGTTATGCTGAAGGTTAGAACAGCGGGCGTCGGGTTATTGGCAAAGTGCCGTGTGATGCCCGCCGGGAACGACACCACCATCTCACCTATGACCTTTACCACGCACCTGAGAGCAAACACAAACATGCTCGGGTTAGGCTGGTTTCGTCAGGAATATGCAACAAAGAGTGAAGTGACACAGAGGAGTATTTTATGTCAGTTTTAAGACTAACCCTGCCTTTTTTATTAACTTTACTCTTTTTATTACTGCTTTTATTGATTGATTTATTGTTTTTTATAGATTTTACCATTTTATCTGATTATTTTTGTCATAATTCTGCTGATTTTTTTTTGCATCACTACTCAGCACATTTTCCTGTTTGTAAAATGTGATATGCAAATAAAATTGGATTGGACAATTTCTGGTTTCTGTTTAAATGCAGAATGCGTGACAAACAAACCGGCACGGTTTGCTGTACAATGGGCATTTCAGATCAGCAAAAGAGAAAAAGTTTTGTATCCTCGGATCTATTTTCTAACACGGGACATCCTAAGACATTTATCTAATTTATTCAGGTTCATTTATTTCAGTGACGCATGGAAAACAAAGATTATCCATCATCAGAATCATTTAATGTGATGTTTTTCAGTCTCCTATTTTTTGTTTTCTTTTCTTTTTTCCTCATAAGCCGCCATATTGGTTTTAATATGAACCATGCATGTCCCTGATTGGCTAATCCACCTGTCAATCACTTCCATCTGAAGTCTGGGAGAGAGAAATCTGATGTCTTTACTACATATCATTGAAATCTATCAGAAAAGTGTACATTCTTGGCCAGACAACACATTTTCTAAGCCAATATCTTTAAAAAAAAGTACAAGAAGGACAAAAACAATAAAGAGACCTGCCCTCTCTCTATTAAATATCATAGAGCCACAGAATGTTGCCAGTTTTTGTTGATTTGTATGTATTTTTATGTATTTTACAGTGGAGCAGAGTATTATCCATATTGACATTAGTGCAATCGTAGCAGAAACAACAAAATGACCTTAAAGTAGTTTTACTAAAAGCCTCTACCAGGACTAACTACGGCTGACAATTCTGAACAAAAATATGATTCAATTCACAACATATGTTAAAAAAGCAGAGTTTTCTTCAAAGTGCACCTTGTAAACAACTCTGAAGCTGTGATTAAGACTGAAATATGAAATTAAATGAGACTAATCCAAGAATATAATGAATTTCAGAACATGTTTGAAGGTCTAAACTGCAAAATTATCTATAAGAACAGGACTATCTAAATCATTTTGTGATTTAATGATTCTGCGACTTTGATTAGATTATGGTTATATATGTTCTAACTAGTGCAGTCAAAAATATCACATTATTAACGAGTAAACGCAAAACAGTTTTAATGGTGTTAATTTAAATTTTTTTCATAAGCTGTGGTCACTGGTGTAATGTTAGGAAAAACTACAAGATCCGGCTGTAAACAGGAAGCAAAACAATTTGTACAAAACTAAGAAGCCCTGTCAGCTGATGTTATTCATAAATATTTTAATCGATTGACATATTTGGATATTAAAGATTTAAATTACCCCTAAACCACAAAATCTGATGTGAATTTTCAGAGAGACTGTGATGATTTTAATGTTTCAGTGTCATTTTGTATTTTGTGTGCATGCAAATGTGTATTTGAGGGCAGGAATGTTCGAAATGCATGAAATGTAAAATTGCACGGCTGTAAGAATGTGTAAAGAATGCACTTTTAAACTGTTTTAATTGTTTTGTGCAGGAAAAGCCCAACCAAGGACAGGAAATGAGAATAAGCACTAGAACTACACACTCTATACCTTAAGCCTAATCATCTGCATGTTCTGCCTGTGGCTTATAATAAATAAAAATAAAAATAAAAAT
>JACN01107748.1:0-10409 GCA_000787155.1 Scartelaos histophorus
TATTTAAAATATTACATACATGAAATCTGTGTGTATCTGTGTGTTATGTTGGGGTCCTTATATAAGCTATTGCAGCTTCCAGGGATTTCCCTTTTACAAAAATACAAAACATCTTCTAAAAAAATGACAAATGTGTTGTTCACAATATGTGCTTTTTTGTGTTGTTCACAATATGTGCATTTTGTAAATAAAGATGATGATGATGATGATGATGATGATGAAATGAATTAGGTTTTTGGTCAAAAATGTTAAGAGATTTTTTAAACAGTGATTCAATTATTTTCAAATTCAGTGGTGAGAGAGCAGCTCGTAATGCAATATTCGATATGGGATAAAATCATTGAGTGAAGAAACATTCTAGCAGCAAGTGTTAAAAATGGGATGTTTGTGGGATATATATTAGTATGTAAAAGGGGGACAGTATCATCTTAAAGGGCCCGAATAAGGGTGTTTTCAGATCTCATGATGTTGTTTCCTCATTATAAACATGCCTGGAGTGGTGTTTTGTTTCATTCACATATGTTTAACGCACAAACCCTGAATATTTAGACAGAACATTCCACTTTGTGATGTCATGTGGTAATACAAGAAGCGCTTGACTGTGTTTTTAAGCTCCATACACCTTTGCTTAAGTCATTTGGATGATTTCAGTCCTGGAATTGCCAACTTCTTCTAAACTAAAGGTCAAACGCAGGGAAACCTCCACAAAATAAGATAGAATCTTGACCCACCACTTCTTTGAAAAAAATAAATAATGACAAATAATTTATTTTAAATGTAAAATTATATCGAAAGTGCATTATGTCAAATCTGTGGAGGAGTGAGCCGTCCACAATAAAAAAATAAATGTTTTTCAAGGTACTTTTTGCAATCACACATCTACTTGAATAGGTGCAGGATAGGTAAATTTAATGCCGTACTGTGGAACACTTGAGGCAATAACATTACCATGGAAACAAGCAGGTGACAGCCTCCAGAAAAGTTATAAAATGCATCTTTAAAACAATGGATATATCAGTATAATTGCTGCCTTCACCAATCTACTACTCACATACAGCCTCCCAATTTGAACACTTTTTAAATACTGTTTCGGAATTATATGTGATTTAAATGTGTATTAAATTTAAAGCAAGACCGTTGATTCTTATTACCTGCTGGTGCACAATACAAACTTCTAATGATTAAAGGGTGTGGGTTTGTCCCTGTGGTGTTACCCTCCAGTCCTATAATGCCTCACACACTCTCCAGTTTTTACATGTTATTGACAGCTCTCACAACACGCACCTTTGTATTCTGCTTTGGCTTCAAGGGCTCTAGAAAGAAACCTATTTGGAAAAGGTGTCGATCCATGACTCCAGATCAGACTCAAGCACTTCGTCTAGACGCCCGTCACAATGAACTCATCCGCAGACATCTTCCTTCTTAAATTTGGCTCTCTCCCTCGTCTTTACTCTATTACAATTTGGCCTATTTACAAATATATTAAAAGTGCAGCTGTCTGTTGGATTGACTGTCTTATGAGATGGTTGTGTCGGATTGAGGTGTGGCCGGCTGTTGGCACTCGCAGTAAAAAGAGGACAAGTGGATGAAATAATTGAAGGAGCAGACGTCAACGCAGTAAAGGGTTCTCTTTATATGTTATTGGTTGGACCGAGTTAACCATGAAACGAGAAGAGAATTACCTAAAGTTTAATTAAAGTCTACATGTTTTTTTCTTTTTCCTTTTTGGCATCAAAAGTGGGATTATTTTCATTCAGATTGGCTTGATATGTGTTGACATTCACACCAAAATTGGAACTAAAACACAACTAGGCTCTATTTTAGATCAGATATGACCTCATACAGATTATTATTGATTATTTTACATGTGGATCTAATTTCAAGTTTTAAATCAATCAAGTTAAACATTTCATTTTCATTGTAGATTTGATAAGTAAAATTATATTGAAAGTGCATTATGTCAAATCTGTGGAGGAGTGAGGCGTCCACAATAAGAAGTTTTTCAAGGTACTTTTTGCAATCACACATCTACTTGAATAGGTGCAGGTTAGGTAAGTTTAATGCTGTACTGTGGAACACTTGAGGCAGTAACATTTCCATGGAAACAAGCAGGTGACACACTCCAGAAAAGTTATAAAATGCATCTTTAAAACAATGGATATATTAGTATAATTGCTGCCTTCACCAATCTACTACTCACATCCCAATTTGAAGACTTTTTAAATACTTTTTCGGGATTATGTGTAAATTAAATGTGTATTAAATTTAAAAATTGTATTTATTATTATTATTTTAATAATAATACTAACATTATTATTATTATTATTATTATTATTATTATTATTATTATTATTATTATTATTATTATTATTATTGTTGTTGTTGTTGTTGTTGTTGTTATTATTATTATTATTATTATTATTATTATTATTATTATTTATCAAAATTTATTTTACATGTGAATCTAATTTCAAGTTTTAAATAAATCAAGTTGAACATTTCATTTTCATTGTAGATTTTATAAGAATAGAGAAGTGTGTCCTATATCTAAAATGTTGACTCCAATTTACAATGTGCACCTGTTACCAAGAAATGTGTTGACTTTAATTACTTTAAGTTGACATATTCACTAATTTTTTATATACAGAAAATAATCTTGCACCCAAACTATGACCATTTTCAATTTTTAGACACAAGCTACTACTCACCAAATCCTTTACTATACTTCTTATGAAATTATGCAGCTATTATGCAAGCTTCTCATTGTAAAAGTGCACAATTAACAATGGATTTAATGATTAAATGTGTGCCTATAGAAAAAAAAAGTCCTATTTCTAGCATGTCATAAGCAAAACAAGGGTGTATACAAACAGACTGCGAGTGAGTGCTCTAGTTAAGACAAGACCATGTCATGCTGCCCTCATTAGAAACCTATTATGTTCTTGATTGTGAAACAAAGGTGCACAATGATGGTGTGGGACCTCTTACTGAATGAGACTTTGCTGTAACTCAGTGTTCACTCAATTAGTAAACAGATCTTCCATTCAAGATCTACGCGCAGCCCCCGATTCTCATTTTCCAAAATCCGCCACACCCCCCTCCTTCTGCTCTACGGCGTCCCATATAGACTCCCCCTATCCTCCTCTTGCATCCCGTGGACCGCATGCCCTGCACCCACCGCGCGCACACCCATCTTGATTGTGATTGACAGTGTCTTTGTTCCATTGTTGGTGAGCTGTCGCCGCTGATGAAGACACATATAGCGAATATGCACATAAACAGCGCAAATTTTATGCAAAAGTTAGTCACTGTCCAATATCACTTCGTAGCCTCTGCAATGTCGATAGAAGATTAGAAGTATTGAAAACGGTCTGATCAAGCCCCTATCTGGACTAAGGGGTAGTGGCAAAGGGGGCCAGCTGGCGAGGGGAGTCTTAGTGCTGTGTTTAAGGACGTCTGGGTAGATTGTCATTGGAGTTCACCCCTCCTCGTGGATGGGAACCAGGTCACATTCTCTCACATGGTACAAAGCGGGGTGTATGCGAACAGGCTGGGGGTTCAAGGGAGGAGCAGGCCATGACCTCTTTATATTCATCAACACAACACTAACTTAGGCCATGCACTTGAAGAATATCCAACATACTTAGCAAAAAAATCATGAAATATATCAAAAAATGGGCTGTTTGTGTTAAGCGATCTTCAGTTTTGCTGGTAAAATGACGCAGAGATAATGATTAAAGCCGATACTTGTATTCCTCATCCTTATCACAGCCCATTCAGGACACATTCCCATACACCAAGTAGCTCTGCTTGTCAACAGGTTGATAGTGAGGCAATGCTATAGGAAAATATTGACCCCTGTTGGCCACTACCTGCTATTGCTATGAGAAAACAAAGCTGTGGGGGCAAATCAGGGTATTTATTTCTTCAATCAGATAATTAAAAAATAAAACAAACAAAAAACAACTTTGATTTTTGCATATTCAAAAATAAACATACAACATAAATCATCCATAGATTGAAATATCATCCACCCAGGTCTAAGCACAATTAACGCAAAATAAGCCATAATCTTTCTAGGTCACTTTACAGGCACTACTTATGATGCTTTATATACAGTTACACTTCTGTATAGCTCAGTATAGCCCAAACCTTGATATTCTTGTGCTCTATTTGAGTCCATAGTTTTAAGAAGTCCAGTTTTCTATTGCTGCTGTAGTCCAATGTGTGACCTCATACTGCAATACTCACAATAATACTAGTAACACTGTGCAGCCATTACGCAATGAAGCATCATTTGAGGGATTTAAGCAAGTTCAGTTAGTTTGAAGTCTACAAAATACTACTTCAACACTTTTAAACAGTATTAATACTGACTGACGTTATTGTAGAGTAATACAATCATGTAAACCAATGCAAAATGATAAAGAGAAGAATTCAGGACCTATAACTTATTTATAGTTACTTACACATATGTACACCATGGCCTTAAGTTGGAACAAATATTTGTATACTTATTGTGCAAAAGATTAGCATGTTTAGTTTGAGGTTTGTAATATGGGACACAGCATGTTGTTAACCAAATGTGATTACTATAATGAATAGTAATTACATTCATGTTTTGCTTAGGATGTGACTTTAGGTGTTTGAGTTTTACTGCATCACATGTTCTTTATGTCTCTATGGGCACATACTATATACAATAGTATGTAGCGTTGTGCAATTGTGCATGGTTTCTCAAAGCTTATCATGGTTACTTTTTCAACTAAAAGGCACATTGTTTCCTTGTCTTAATAACCATACTCTACCTGCTTATCCCAGGCCATCACCATAAAAGGCAGAAGGCAGACCTGGCGACAGCGGGCATCAGAGAGAGATAGCGCTATAGCTCTTCAGTTAGGGGAGATAGTGCGCCTCCGGAGGCAACTGCAGGTCAGGCACTTGAGGATGCTCATGGTGATGTGCATGAGGGGCCCAAAGTTGAAGAGCAGATTGTAGAAGGTGTTGACAGACAGCCCCCCGGTCTCATCTGCGTACTTCAAGGCCACAATCGGAGTATACAAACTGTTGGTCAGGTTCCTGAACCGTGGGCTGCTCGACTCAATGACTTTCTTAGTGCACTGGAAGAGGAGAGGGTTTTGTTAACACAGAATTTACCCTAAAATGATTGAATAAGTGAAATATATAACATATTAATGCTCCCATGTTCATCTGTATATAGTGGTACCATGTTACAGTTTTCCTCATTTCCATATTTAAAAAAAAAAAAAGTAATTATTTAAATGTTTAGTACAATTCCATTTACCATTTGTTATTATGAAGTGTTTTATAATGCTGCTGTTGCCTATCTTGAGGTAATTTGTGGATTAATAAAGTAGTTTAAAGCCATATTCTCTCTGTATCTCTAAATAGGATTATTATGTGTTCATTATAATTTAAACATTTCATTCTGTGTGTACTGTTAGCATGGGGTGGTAGACTGTATCCAGGATTTTACAAGAACCTTTTCTTACTTTGGCTATGTCTTCTGGTGTTTGGCCCATGGCTTCAAATATATCTATAGAAGAGGGCAGATAAACATCTTTAAAATATCGAACTGTATCTGCGTCTGCTCCCGGATACTCCATCTTAGCCACATCGTCCATCATCTTTGTCTCAAACTCTGTGTGCACTGGGCCAGGCTCGATCATGGACACCCTGGAGGTGGTCAAATGATAATGTTAGCTATGCATATGGTCAAATAAATACGGTAAATACAGAACACAATGGAGAGAAGTGCTTACCGGACATTGAATTTCATCAGCTGTACAGCCATACTCTCACAAAAACCCTCCATAGCAAACTTGGAGGCTGTGTAAACATCATTGAACACCACTCCTAAAAAGTGTTTGGTAGAATCATTATATTTGTTGTGATACATTAATTAAGCATAACATTATAACAACGTTGGCTATGTTCACACTGCAGGTTGAATCTTATCTTTTGTCTAAATGTGACCTGAATCTGATGTTTTCATGTCAGTGTGAACAGGCTTCATATGATTTTTTTTCAAATGTGACCCAGGCCACTTTCATATGTGGAAATAAATCAGATTTTCTGCAGTGTAAACACATCTGTATTTTAGGAAAGAAAGTGTGACAAAGACAAAATATCAACTCTGGCCTGTTTATGGAAGAAAAGGAGATAACAGAAAATAACAGGCCAGCACAACTCAACACAACAATCAGCACAACTCCAGTCGTGTCGTCTTCTGCACATCAGAGCTACTGGGTTCACACATGAAATCTGATCAAAGTCACATTTGCAATGCCCGTCTCGAAAATCTGATTTGGGAAAAATCTGAATTGATCCTCTAGACCTGCAGTGTGACCATAGCCATGGTGAGGAGTCAGAGGAGTATTCTTGAGGATGGGGCTGAATAATAGATTCAGGAGTAGAGCAATCACCACCAGTAATAATCAGGTTTTAAAATTATTAGTAATGCTTAAGAAATGTATATTTTCAGTTAAACTATGCTTATACCTGATTTATGAGTCATGTGTTACTCTTACATGTTACATTAAACTACTTCACATTTGTACATACCTTGGAGCCCCATGACACTGCTCATGACCACAATGTGCCCTGAACGCCTCTTTTTCATGTCAGGCATCACTTCTTTAATCATTCGGACCACACCAAAGAAGTTGGTTTCAAACACTCTCTTCATCTCCTCGATGGTGATGCTTTCCAATGGGCCAAGCAGGCCCACACCAGCGTTATTGACTACAAAAGAAATAAAATATTATTTTAATTACAATCAAAGTTCACCATCTTTTCAATTATTAAGAATAATGTGTTTCTTTCGACTACCACCAGGGGTCAGCAAGTAACAACTGTGATTGCAATGATGTAACATGAGCACACGAATGAGTCTTGTGTAACGGGGTAAAAGGTTCAGTGGGATACAAATTATGTCTTCGTTTCATCAACAAACAGACGTGATTATGTTGTTGCAATTGTATAAGCTGCTTCAAAGTGTTTCATGAATTGCTGTAATTGTGATTAAATCACCACTGGGCCTAACACAATACTTACTTTATTAAGATATCGTTCTGTAATGGAAAGATTAAGCAATATTTTTTAGCTGAATATTTTTGTGCACACATTTTCTTTACACTAATGAGCTTTTTTTGTAAATTTATTGTAGAACTAGTTTCTAGTGTTTAAACTGGCTTTTTATTTGTTGCAGGACAAACAGTTGGATAGTTTTTGTGGCATATGGTAGTTGCAGTATATGCTTGTGTATTTTTCTGTATCAACAATATGTCAGACTTCATATGTTGTAATGTTGGTTTAATAAGCCCACAGTTCAGTACAGAGGATCCTGTGGTAACCTGTGGGAACTTGCCTGTACTTGCACTTACTTAAGATGTCGATGTGGCGGTCTTTAACGCTGTTGATGCAGTTTTTCACAGACTCATCACTGCACACGTCCAGAGGAAGCAGAGTCAGAGTTTTCCCAAACGCATCACCAGTTGCCTCCACCAGTTTGTCCTTCTTCCTCAGGTCCCTCATAGTGGCAATAACTGACAAAGACAAGTATAAATGCTTTTTATAACAAGCTTGTGACATGTGGATGCCTGTGCTTTTGACACTTTTAAGCTCTTAACCTTGCATTTAGTGCTTTGCATATTGTTATGGCTAAAACCTCTGCATTTATCATACTGTTATGGCTCAAACTGCCACATTGATCAACTAAAGGCTGCTTAGATGTTGGTTGCACCTCTTATTGTTAAAAACACTAGTCGTGAAAGGAAAAGCCCACAGTTTCTTCAGTGAAGTGTGACACATGGGACAGTGAAACCTGATCAGTGCAAAGTGCCACAGCGTGTCTCCAGTGGACTGTGGTGGTATGTGCTCAGAGTCAGAGGGGCGCAGGTCAGACTTCCTAAAAGTCGCCTTAGTTTAAGAGCACTGCACTAATAACCTGGTCTTTGAACTTCACACCAGCAGGATTAGGGCCAGTCTGCATGACACAGTCATCTATCAGGAACAGAATCTGTGGCTATCAGCTGGTAATGACCTGGCTGTATTGAGCTCTGTCTGCCGTCACTATCTCTCAGTGAACCAGATATGGCTGTTGCACAATATCTGTGCTGGCCACTATTACATATGCTGCTTATAGATACACCTTATACCTATTTCCTTTGTAAACAGGATGAGCTGAGGAGACACATTGTTCCCTAGTCCAAGTATTTAAAGAAACATACAAGGTGGAGTACAGTTGCACAAGGAACTTGTTCACGCACAATGTTGCCTAATAAAATTAAATGAAGTTTAATCTTACGATTAACTAATGGTGTGTCTGTGAAGCAACAAAGAGATTTACGCATTTGGTTGAGACTTGAACAAGAGGCCCATTGTTCCTCAACTCCTTCAGGAATTGCTCCTGGGCAGCTTTATGCATTCTTTAAAGAGCCACATTGCAGCACATTCAAGAAAGTATTCTGGGGGTTTAGTGCTTGGTTCAGCAACTCTGCAGAGTTTTCCACTAATACCACTTACTTCTACATGAGTAATTACTCACTCTGGATATGGTTGTCTTCCTTTTAATGGTAACTCATGTACAATAAGAAAACTGATTCATAGGGATGGTCAAAACCCATGACATGACATGGTTTTAAGTCCAGGTGACAGTAATGACGTTTGGGACGCTGCAGAGGAGGCGCTCAGAGCAAATCTGTCAGAGTGAGTACATCCCAAGTCTAATGAAGACTTAAAACCAGGCCCTGGTTCACAGTGAACCCTCGCTTGTACAGGTCTCAAACTTTGTCCCCCTTTCAACACTCTGCGCTCTGAGGGACTATAGCCACATTAGACACGGTACTAAACCGGAGCGGGCGGTCTACAATTCAGGTCCATAAAAGGGGGCTTTGTGCGCGAGAAGTCACTTGAAAGAGAACTGACAAGCCTCCTTTTATGATTCCGCCTGCGAGCGAGCGGGCATCCTCGAGAGTAGTAGCCTGGAAGTTTGCTTGCAAGAAATAATTCAACAAAAAGAGTTCACAGATGTTGATCTGAGTGTGTAGATGATCTGATCTGTCTTACTAAGGTTAACTGAGTGAATGACAAAGACTCCCATGCGCGTATCAAAAAATGGATAGCTGCGCAAAACACAGGCGAGGTACACTGGTGTGCGTAAAAGAGGCATGGAGCAATTAACCTTTACCTTTGCACAGAAAGTAAACATGGAGAGCGTCTGCAAACACCAGTGAGCTCGAGACTAATTTCAGAATCAACGCAAAAGAAAGCGCTTTTACCATGGTAACGCTTCTTTTCATCTCTGGCCAGCGTGACGGCGATCCGTAACCCGATGCCGGAGGAGCAGCCGGTGATCAGCACAACTTTCTGCCCGCTGTTCGCCATGATTTATCCAGATAGGCGATGTGTTTCCAGCGGCCTCTGCACCGGATGGTCGCTGCTGAGGGAGCTACCGTTCCCTGGACTTTAAAAAACTAAAGCGGATCATGCAGCCGCTGGGCCATGTGAGAGCCTAATTCAGTCACATGGTTTATAAAAGCAACATCCAAAGCGACACGGCTTCGACACCTCTGCAGAGCACGTTTTCGCGTTGATAAGTGTCGCAGCTTGGCAAACAGGAAAAATCTTTAAAATATGTTGCACTGCGTGCGTGCACGTACGTGCGTGTCACAAAGGGGCAGTGCTTAGTCTGTGTGTGTCTGAGGTTAGAGACTCTGACTCTGAACTTAGGCCTACTCTGTGTCCACTGTCCGGGCTGTGCTTCCATGGGAGGTCTGCTCTAATCCTCATCATGCCCCATCCAGAATATTTACAGAATTAAATGATTGTACAACATTAACCATATGCTGTAGACCTTGGCATATGTGTTAATCTTTATAATTTTAAGTTATTTAATGTGTTCTTACAGTTACACTTCATACATTTTGCATCTATAAAAAACATCAGTCACTTATCATTGAAAGCTGGAGGTGCAGTGCGTTGCATTACACTGCCATCTGCTGGTAAGAAGCCGAAGCTACATCCCAGGTCATCATGGGAACCAGTACAGACATTTTATTCAATGTATTGCAATACTTGATTGAAAATTAAACCCGTTTATTGTTCAGTCTGTTCACATATTTACTAGGAACTGCACAAAACATGTAACTGTTATGAGGATGATGCAACGGGTTGATGTTGTCAGAGGTCAAAGTGCACCTGATAAGGTTGAAGTATTTCTTTTAAAAAGACCAAAGTTCACATGTTAAATATAATGTAATTTATATTATAAAATTGTATATAGGCACATAATATCACGCATTTGAGGAGGTGATGTCAAAATAAACAATTGCAGTTCTTTATTTCTGAGATTCACCGTGTTGTAATGAAACTGAAACCTGATTTCT
>KN517862.1:0-10889 GCA_000787155.1 Scartelaos histophorus
TCTCTTTCTCTCTCTCTTTTTCTCTCCACTGACTCTGTTTCTCTCTCACTCTGTCTCTCTTCTTCAGCCCTTCTTCCCTTTCTTTTCTCCCTCTCTCTGCCTCCTCTCTCCCCTTCCCTCTTTCTTTGCTCTCTCCTCTCTCTCTTCTCTCTGCCTCTCCTCTCTCTCTCTCCCTAAAGGTCCAATTTAAGTTTCGCCCGTTTGGACAAACCACAGACGAGTTTGAGAGAAAGTACAAATAAATAAAACCTGACAGTTAAACTCAACACATGGAACAGCAAAGAGAGAAAGAGAGAGAAGAAAGAGAGAGGAGGAGGAGGAGAGAGACAGTGAAACATCATACATATTTATAGAGGAGAGAGGGAGAAAGAGAGAGAGAGAGAGGGGGAGAAGATGGGAAAGAGAGAGGGAAGATGAGGGAGAAAAGAGGGAGAGAGATGGAGGGACTTAGAGAAGTGGTTTAACTCAGCACAAGGGACAAATCTGCAGCAGAGAGAGAGAGAGAGACAGGTCATAAATATATATGGAAGAGAGAGGGAAGAGACAGAGAGATAGACACTGAGACAGGTCATAAATATATATACTGTAGAGAGGAGAGAGTGTGGAGAAGAGAGGGAGGAAAGAAGGTGAAGAGAGACATGGACAGACGTAATAAGGGAGAAGGAGAGAAGGAAAAATTAAAACATGGACTTAATAGTTGTAGCTAAACTAAGTCGGTTCTTTATGGTGAGACTGAGTTAAAATGGAACTGAGATTAAAGGTTAAGTTGAGTAATAGAGCTTCAGACAGAGTAGTGCTTTTAGTTAGCTTCACACCCAAGGGAAATGTTGTTGATGTAAGAGATACAGAGATCTCAATACAGAGATGAAGTTGAATTTTATAATGAGAAATGAACCATAAACAGGATTAAACCAGGACTAAACAAAAACTGAACTAGAAATGAACCAGGACTAAATGAGGACAAACTAGAACTAAACCAAACTGGGCCAAAACCAGAACTGGACCAAGACGAAACTAGGACTAAAAAAGGACTGAACCAGAACTGAGCCAGGACAGAACCAGGATGGAACCAGGACTAAATCAGGCCTGAACCAGAACTAAACCAGGTCTGGACCAAGACTACACTGAGACTAAACCAGGACTGAATCAGGATTAAACCAGGACTAAATCAGGGCTAAACTAGGACTGAATCAGGACTGAAGATGAACTAAACCAGAACTGAACCAGAACTAAACCAGAATGGAACCAGGACTAAACCAGGACTACACCAGGACTAAACCGGGATGGAACCAGGACTGAACCAGGACTACACCAGGTCCAAACCGGGACTGTACCAGGTCAAACTGGGCCAGAACCAGAACTGAACCAGGACTAAACTAGGACTAAAACGGGAGTGAACCAGAACAGAGCCAGGACTGAACCAGGACTACACCAAGACTAAACCAGGATAGAACCTGGACTGAACCAGGATGGAACCAGGGCTAAACCAGGACTAAAGCAGGACTAAATCAGGACTGAACCAGAACTTAACCAGAACTAAACCCGGACCAAATCAGAACTGAACCAGGACTAAACCAGGTCAACCAATCTGCAATCTGACAGTCACACAGCAAATTCCACCCTAGAGCTCTGACCTGTCTCCAGCTCAGTCTAAACCCCCGTGCACGGACTGAACCACCTCACGGCGAGTTTCCCGGTTCAAATCCTCGCACACGGAGGTGAGCGTCTGTCCCCCGCGCTGTCGGCCATCTTGTTTTCAGTAAACAGGAAGAAGGGAACAGAGCCAGGACTGAACAAGGACTACACCAGGACTAAACCAGGATAGAACCTGGACTGAACCAGGATGGAACCAGGGCTAAACCAGGACTAAAGCAGGACTAAATCAGGACTGAACCAGAACTTAACCAGAACTAAACCTGGACCAAATCAGAACTGAACCAGGACTAAACCAGGTCAACCAATCTGCAATCTGACAGTCACACAGCAAATTCCACCCTAGAGCTCTGACCTGTCTCCAGCTCAGTCTAAACCCCCGTGCACGGACTGAACCACCTCACGGCGAGTTTCCCGGTTCAAATCCTCGCACACGGAGGTGAGCGTCTGTCCCCCGCGCTGTCGGCCATCTTGTTTTCAGTAAACAGGAAGAAGGCCAAAGCCACAGACAAAGAGTGTGAATCTGCTCAGATGGAACGGAGCAGAAGGAAATACAGAGAGGGACTTTGGCGCTGTATCTCATCCTTACTCTTTTTAACCGTTAAAAGCAGAATTGGTTCATTTTAAAGGTCATTTCAATTACGCAAAACTGACTGAAACATGTGTGAATGAAACAAAACATAACTCCAGGTATGTTTGTGATGAGGAAACATTATAACACAGATCAGAAAATTGTGTAATACAATAGTTTTTTGTCTTTTGTGGTACTCGAAAGTTATTTTTCACTCACATTACGCATTAGAGCATCCTAATTATTCACCACCATGAGTTTATAATCACTTTTTGGAGTTGGGTCATCGGGGTAAAACAATAACTAGCATGCTAACACCCACTTCCTGATGAACAGACTATAAATCGCTTGAAAACGAGATGAAAACAGAACGCAGCTGAGTTATTTTGACCTCAAGAGCTGCTTATGCAATAAATCTGTATTAGGGCAAGACAAATATATGGGGAAAATCAGGCACAGGCTCTTTAAAGATGCAATGCGGAACTTTTCTGGAGGAGGATCCATCACCTGATTGTCTCATGACGGAACTTTTCTGGTGGAGGATCCTGATTGTCTCATGGAGATGTCTAGATTTCGTTTTGCCCACAATGTTCTACTGTAGGACATTAACGTGATTTGGATTCATGGATTTAATTATCAGTGTTAATACCGTGAAATGCATGTGTTTGAAGTTTGAGAGTGGGCTTGCCTTTCTACAGATCTGACCTGTAACTTGGCATCATGTACTTGTCTTTACGGCGGTAGATAAGTTTAATGCCATGAAAACGAACAGATAACACACTCCCCAATAGAAACGTCCGCAGTGCATCTTTAACCATGCTTTGTTGTTATTATTTGACGAGATATTTTCTTGTGTTTTTTTCATCGCTCTGTTTGTTGACACATCTCAGCAGCTGCTCAGATGTGCTCCTGGCGACGGTTCAGATGAATTAATGAAATAAACAAAAAACAAATGAGACAAATGTACAAAAGCGCAGGCCAAAACCTGCTGCTTTGGGAGACGCAAATGAATGAATAGTGCATCATGCTAATGCTTCAGACCTACATCGGGTTTACAGGTAACGTCTATGGGAGGGGCGAGCGTAGGCAGGTCCATCAGCAAGTGAACCAGCAGCGTTATAATAGTGAAAATGTCTTGCCCAAGGACACAATGACAAAAGTCGCACAAGTTTACCCTTCTTTAAAAGTACATTGTGTAACTTTTCTGGTGGAGAATCTGTCAAATGTTTGTCTCTGTGGAGATGTTATTGCTTTGTCTGGAATGTTTCACAGTGTGCAAACCTTTCTATCTCCATGGAGACCAAACCAGACCAAGTTACAGGTCAGATCTGTGGAGAGGCGACCCCGCTCACAGTCAGAATGTCTGTTTTTCTAGGTATTTTTGAGCTATAAAACCACTTGTAATTGAATAAATGTAAAGTAGAGCTGTTTAATGTCACACTGTGGAACATTCCAGGCAGAGTGCAAAATACACTTTCAGAACTGGTTTCTTTTTAGATCAATATTGCAATTTTAAATGTCCAAACAGAAATAAACCAATACATATCGGTTCACCAATATAACTTCACAAAAACAACTACACTCCTTTTGGTTTGCAGTAAAATAGGGCTGTTTTATTTGTAAACTTAAATATAATACTCAAAATTGACTAATATGTTAGTAAAAAATATAAATAAAAAAAAAATAAAAAATAAAAAATATTGGCAGAGCTTATTGGCCATCGGTTGCTCTTTATTCTAAACATCTGCAATGAAAAAAACCCATATTAGTTTATTCAAAATAAAACATAGTGATCCCCGGTGTCATGGATTACACAGTAGGCAAAAGCATTAGAATCTTCTTCACAGCCTCAGCTCAGTGTCACCCCCCACTGGCCGCCTAAAGCCTCACGTCGCACAGGAGGAAAGTCAAATCTCTGGTGAGAAAGTCCATTAACCCACAGATCTTTAGAAAAAAAAAACTCCCTTAAGATACAAAGCTGAGATCTCACAGGCTAAAACTGGAAGACGTGAGCTACGCCAAGAGAAGATCCTCAAACATGCACGGAGAGAATGTATATAGAAATTAAATAAGGTTAACATTTACATTTTTGTGCATTTTAACACAGAAAAGATTAAAGGTCCTATATTACACAAGTCTTTTTGTTTCATTCACATCCTTGAGTAACTTTTACTATGAGTCTGTTTACATCTCCAAAGATAAAAATGCTGCGTTCCACCTTGTGAGGTCATGAAGTGGTAGGTTTCAAGTTAAAGAGCCATTAATCCAAAGCTTTCCGCCTCCCATAAACAAAATCAGAAAAATCCTCCAGAGTGAGCGGTGCCCGGCGGGTTCAGGGGAGTGGGGCGTACTGTGATTGGCGGCCATTAGTCCAATTCGAAAAATTCCCATGTACTGGCCGTAGTTGATCCTAAACAGGTCGGTACAGACACGATTTTTGCTAAAATGCCAAAATAAGTCCAGGGATAGGTATACATTTCTATTTTACACAGCTAAACAGTAGAGAATAGCGATTTTGGTGTTTAGTGGCCCTTTAACTAGATATCTTTTACCTTTTGTACAGCAGAGATTAGCAATTCCAGAGCTGAAATGATCCAAATTGAGTTTAAAAACGCAGTGTAGCACTTCCTCTATTATGACATAGCAAAGTGGAACAAGGTGGAGTGTTTTCAAGAGAAGAAATATGCAGGATTTGAGTTAAACACATGTGAATTAAACAAAACATAACTCCAGCTCTGTTTGTGACGAGGAAACATTAATAGCGTAATATGGGAAAACAGCAGATATCCATTCTTGTTTCTAACCATCTGCCTATAGTGACATGTTGAGCTCTTACACCAACTGATCCATCTGCATCTCACTACAACAGCTTGGTGTTCTCTGGGGATGGGACCAGACACGTCTCCCATGTGATTACAAATGACTCGGACAAGCCAAATCAACAGACATGTGAGTTACAGGTGTGGTTTTAAAATAAAATTAAATAAAATAACAAATAATAAACAGTGGCTCCAAAGTCTAAAACAAAGAAATCAAAATTGTGAATGGAAAGAAAGATTTAAGCTACACACTTTGGACACTACAACTAAGATTTCATCACAAATGTATCACCATGTTACCTTTAATTGTTCTGAAAATGTTCTACTCACCTAAAACAATTTATTTCACTTTCATTTCTGATGCTTTGAGTCTTCACCTTCAAATGCTAAGTCAGTCCCCCTTCAGAGCAAAACATCAGGTTTGTCAAGTTGTTGTGTACAGTTTTGAGTCATGTTTTTGTATATTTATAGGGAAGTCTTTTAGGAGCATGGGTGATGTAGGTTTGTGGGCGGAGCCTTGAACAGAATCTTACAACTGACTATAAGTAGGGTTTGAATAGGGCTCAGGAGATCACTAAATTATTCAAACATGAACGGATGACATCTAAAAGATCACATTTTTTTGAGGGAACAACATTATAACATGGTGGGAAAAAAATGGCAATTAAGCATCATACTCCCTCTTTAAGAAGCCTCTGTGGCACCACAGTTTGAGAAAAACGTCCCTCATTAGTTCCTCCTTAAATGACCCTGTTAACTGGTCCGTAAAGAAAATGTGCTACATCTGTCAGAGGCATGCCCATGTGAACACGCTGTACCTACCTGATCCGTATCACCTACAGTCATATGCTGCTGTTCTAATTTCTCTTAAGGCTAACAGACCTACCTGATCCGTATCACCTACAGTCATATGCAGCTGTTCTAATTTCTCTTACGGACAACAGACCTACCTGATCCGTATTACCTACAGTCATATGCAGCTGTTCGAATTTCTCTTAAGTCTTACAGACCTACCTGATCCATATCACCTACAGTCATATGCAGCTGTTCGAATTTCTCTTAAGTCTTACAGACCTACCTGATCCATATCACCTACAGTCATATGCTGCTGTTCTAATATCTCTCAAAGGCTAACAGACCTACCTGATCCGTATCACCTACAGTAATATGCTGCTGTTCTAACATCTCTCAAGGCTAACAGACCTACCTGATCCGTATCACCTACAGTCATATGCTGCTGTTCTAATATCTCTCAAAGGCTAACAGACCTACCTGATCCGTATTACCTAAAGTCATATGCTGCTGTTCTAATATCACTTAAGGCTAACAGATCTACATGATCCGTATCACCTACAGTCATATCTACATCACAATCAAATCATAATCTTAATTTGGCTTGGGGCAATTATCAAACCAGTCACTTCTTTTATTTAGATTATATAATTTATCCCTTTTTTCTTAACTGTTCATTTTAAATCTTAGATTAAATCTGAAAGTTTCCCATTTTTCCTCTCCAAACATGTTCTTGGATTAGTTTAAAGGTCCTACGGTATATTACACAGAATTGATTCTTGAGATCTATAAGCCATGTTATAAAGTTGTTACCTCCTCAAAAACATACCAGGAGTTGTGTTTGTTTTGTTAGTCTGTCTACATCTCCAAAGCTCAAAATGCTTTCTTCCACCTTATGATGTCACGAAGCAATATTTTTCAAGTTAACAGCTACATTTTACTTTAGTTTAGTAGAGATTGGCAAGTCCAGATCTGAAATCATGCAAATGATACTAGTGAAGGTGTATGAAGTTTAAAAACACAGTGGAGCTCTTCCTGTATTACCACATGACATAATAAGGATGCGTTTCAGAGAAGAACTCAGCCTAAATATTCAGGGTTTGTGTCTTAAACGTGTGAATAAAACAAAACACAACTCCAGGTGTGTTTGTGATGAGGAAACAACATTATAACATGGTTCAGAAAATAAAATAATATGGGCTCTTTAAAGTTCAGATTTTAGTATCTCAAATCACAAGTAGGTTTTTCCCAAAACAGATCAGCCCTAGTCTACAGGCTTATGCTGCTGTCATAACATCTATTTAACACCTACCTGATCTGTGTCGCCTATACACAAGCCAGGTGTGTAAAACATCAACAGAGCGCCACCTTTCTGCTATTTCCAAATGTGTTAATTGCTCGCTTCTAATCTCTAATTGGATGCCACGTGAATTAACTGATGACTGCCCCAAAAACGCCAAGATCATTCAAAAATTAAAGGTCAAATCCTCGTATAACGCTGGGAATGGTCTCTGTGAAAATCCTCAATAACATACAGTACAAACGTGATCCGTGTCGTACAGTTCACACGCCGCTGTTACAACATCTCCTCTGTGCCATCCTTTTGCAAACAACCCTACTTGATTCATATCGCCCACACTTCACATGCATTCGGAACATGTCTACCTGATCTGCATCACCTACATACGAGCCTGCTGTGTGGCATGTCCTCTAGCTGACAGCCCTACCTGATCCGCGTCGCCTACAGTCTCAGCGCTTCTGTGTAACGTGTCCCTTTGCAAAGTCCCCTACCTGATCCGCGTCGCCTACAGTCCCCATGCCTGCCTTTATAGCATTTCGCCGTCCGCATGCTAACCCGATCGGCGCACGAAGACACACACCCAGATCATGCAGTGCGCGGCATGTAAACAGTCTCTTTCTCTCCTCTCCTCCCTCGTTCTTCCTCTCTTCTCCCTTTCCTTCTCTCTCTCTCTCTCTATCTATCTTGTGCTCTCTCCTCTCTCTCTCTCCTTTTCTGTCATGCACCACCCACCGACGCTAACCAAAACATCCACATCTTCCCTTTGCAAAACCAGATAGAAACCAAGAGTAAACCAGGGCTAAACCAAGACCAAAACAGGGCTGAACAGAGGGCTAAACCAGAACTAAACCAGGTCTTAACCAAATGCAAAGGATTAAACCAGTACCAGATTTTGGGTTAAACATGTGACTGAACCAGGACTAAACCAGGACCAAAACAGGCCTACACAGTGGACTAAAACAGAACTAAACCAGGACCAAAACAGGGCTAAACAGGGGACTAAACCAGAACTAAACCAGGTCTTCGCCAAAGGCAAACCCAGGATTAAACCAATACCAAATTTAGAGTTAAACAAATGACTGAACAAGGACTACACAAGGTCCACACCAAGACTAAACCAGGACTAAAACATGGGCAAAACCAGGATTAAATCAGGACTTAGTCACAGCCTAAACCAAGACTAAACCAGGACTGAACCAGGACTAAACCAGAGACCAGGCTAAACCTAAATTACAGCTAAAATAGCACCAAACAGAAACTGAACCAGGGCTAAACCAGGACTAAACCAGGACTTCCTTTATGCATTCATTCATTCAAAACACACATTGTCCCTCTACCTTAGGAGAAAGTGACCAAAATCAGCTTTAATTTCTGCTTAATATTTTTTTATTTAAATCCAAATTTCAAATCTTTTAAACCCGTTTTCTTGTATTTCGCCGTCTTTTCCCAGGTTCTTACCTTGCAGGAGGCTCTGGAGGTTGAGCTGGGCTTGCTGGTGCAGCTCCTCCACGCAGTCCGGCCTGCTCCAAGACCCAAAGACGTTCACGCTCTGTTGCCATGGAGACCGGAAGTGCGCGCCGCGGTTACCGTTGCCGTGGCCGCCGCCTCCTCCTCCGTTGCCGTGGATGGAGTCGGCGTGAAGGTGATGGTGGTGATGGGGATCGGAATCTAGACCGCTCGTGCCTGTTAAGAGGAAAGGAGAAAGAGAGAGAGAGGAGTGGAGGAGAGAGGGATGAGGGAGGGAAGAGAGAGAGTGGGAAGGGAGGAGAGGGAGAACGAATGAGGGAATGAGAGAGGGACAACGAGAGAGAGAAGGGAAGAGAGAATGAAGGGGAAGAAGAGAGAGAGAGGAGAAAGAAGAGAGAAGAGAAGAGGGAGGGAGGGAGAAAGAAAGAGAGAGGAAGGTAAGAAAGAGGGAGAAGGATCGAGGAGGAGGAGCGAAAGGAAGGGAAGGAAAATGCAAAATAAAGTTAAAACATAAACAAAGCAGTTCTCCATCACCAAACTCATGAGAAAAAACACTTGCCAATTTGTCACAACAGCGTATCAGACACTTTCTTATAAGGAGACATCTGAGTTTTAACCTTTCAGGACAATCAAAAGTTTGGACTGTTGCCATAGCGATTAACAACCAAAACAAAACACCATATCTTCCGCATGGTCGACCGTCCTCGAAACGGCGTCTTATGAAACAGGGAGATAAAACGCACGTTAGCCGGTAAGAAGTCCCCCAAGCAGGCAGAGGGGTGAGGTGCGTTGCTCAAGGGCACAAAAAAGCATGTATTTTGTAATGACAAACAACCGGAATCCGATTATGCATGAATGAATGAATGAATGCCTTTATAGTGAGTTTGTGTGAGCTGAATCGTGAGCTGAGATCTTTCAAACCCTGCAATTTGGTCCTACAGTTTGAGAAAATGTCGCACAGTGGACGCCCGGTTTTGGCAAACACTGACAAAAAATACTGGCTGAAAATATAAAGAACCTGTGATCAATCTGAGCGTTCTTGATCCTGTTTAAGAGAATGATTTTCAACAAAAAAGTAGCGACTAGCTGAAAAACTGTTTATGTTTAGGCTGAGTTTTTCTCCTTGCTCACTGAAAATACTCTGTTCCACCTTGTGATGTCATATGGTAATACAGGAAGTGTTTTTAAACTCCGTGCACCTTCACTTGAATCATTTGGATCATTTAAGCCCTAAAATTGCCTATGTTTAGTGAATTAAACTTAATAGGAGCTGTTAAATTGAAAACACTTCATGACATCAAGAGGTGGAACAGAGCATTTTGAGCTTTGGAGATGTACAGACTAATAATAAAAATTTACTCAAACATGTGTGAATGAAACAAAACACAACTCCAGGTCTGATTTTGAGGAGGTAAGAATATTATAGTCCACCGAGAATATCTATAGTGTACTAGAGTCAGAGTGGATAGAAGGTATGGGGAGAGAGGAGGGGACAGAGGGGCGTGAGATATTTGATAAAACATGATTGGCTGATAGAACACGGCATAAAAACAGATGAGAAAGATGAACGTGGAGGGAAAGATGGAGGGATGGAGGGAAGGAAGAGAGAGGGGGTGAGAACGAGTGCATTTGAAAAAGAAAGCATATGCAAATTTATTACAAAGCGTCGGGTTTGAACGGCTAATGCCCAGAGACCGGATTATGTAATGTTCTGTTGTCAGGGAGAAAATGAGAGGAGGAGAAAGAAGGGAGGAGGAGAGAAAGGAGGAGAAAGAGAGGAGGAAGGAGGATGGGAAGGGAGGAGAAAGGAGAAGAGAGTAAGAGGAGAAACAGAGAAACATAAAGATAGGACTGATGGAAAGGAGGAAAGGGGATGGAGGGAGTGAAAAAAAAGAAAGGAGGACAGGGGGATGTGACAGGAATGGGGGAGGAGACATAAAAAAGAAGGGAAGAGATGAAGGAAGAGATGAAAATGAGTTATACACACTGGACTAACACATGTTAATTAATGTACACTGTCCCATATTTAATAGAATCAACATCAACATAGAAAAGAGAGAAAAAGAAGAGGAGGGAGAAAGGAGAGGAAGGAGAAAGAAGGAGGGAGTAAGGCAGATTGACAGAGGAGGAGAGGAGAAAAAAGGGGAGGAGGAAAGAGAGGAAGGAAGAGAGGGAGGAAAAGGGTGCAGTTGGAGTAAATATGAAAAGGTGATGAGTCAGTTTAATTAGGGGGTAGGAAGGATTAGAGCGAGGGAGGAGGAGGAGAGGAAGGAAGGAAGCACTAGGG
>KN517862.1:11207-27562 GCA_000787155.1 Scartelaos histophorus
AGAGGAGAAGAGAGAGGAACAGAGAGAAAGAGAGGGAAGGGGGAGAGAGAGAGAGAGAAGAGGAGGAGAAAGAGGGGAAGAGAGAGAGGAGGAGGAGAGAGGGGGGGAAGAGAGAGGTGGAGATACAAAGGGTGAGAGAAGGAAGGATGGGGAGAGGAGAAGAGAGAGTGACAGAGAGAAAGAGAGAGAAGGGGGAGAGAGAGACAGAGAAAGAGGAGAGAGAGAGAGGGAGAAAGAGAGAGAGATGGAGCTACAAAAAGAGAGGAGAGAGGGGGGCTGGGGATAGGAGAAAAAGGAGCAATTGAAAGAAAGAGAGAATGAATGAGGGAGAGAGAGAGGAGAAAAGAGAGAAATTGAGAGAGAGAGAGAAAGAGAGAAGGAAGGAGGGGGAGAGAGAGGGAGAGGAGAAAAGAGAGCAACTGAAAGAAAGAGAGAAAGAAGGAGGGAGAGAGAGAGGAAGTTAGAAAGAGAGAGGATTGGGGATAGAGATAAGAGAAGAGAAGAAAAGAGAAGAGAAGAGAAGAGAGAAGAAGAAGAGAGAAGAAGAGAGGAGAAGAGAGGAGAAGAGAGGAGAAGAGAGGAGAAGAGAGGAGAAGAGAGGAGAAGAGAGGAGAAGAAGAGAGGAGGAGGAAGAGGAGAGAGGAAGAAATGTGGTCTGTCAGGAGAAGAGAAGAAGAAGTGAAGAGGAGGAGGAGAGAGGAGGCAGCCCCGTGTGGTCTGTCAAGGAGGAAGAGAGAAAGAGGGGGTGAGAGAAAGAGGGATGAAGGAGAGAGAGAGATGGAGCTAGAAAGAGAGAAGGGGGATAGGGAGAGGAGAAGAGAGAGCAGAGAGAAAGAGAGGGGGAAGAAGAGAGAAAGACAAGAAAGAGGAGAGAGAGGAGGGAGGGCTAGAGAGAAGAGAAGAGAGAGCAACAGAGAGAAAAAGAGATTAAGAAGAGACAGAGAAGGAGGAGGAGAGAGGGAGAGAGGAAGAACAGAGAAAGAGAGAGAGAGAGGGAGAGACAGACAGAAAGGAGGAGAAAATAACAGAGATAGGGGAGAGATGGAGAGAAAAAAATGGGGAGGCAGGGACAGAGAGAGAGAGAGGAGAGCAAGAGAAAGAGGGAGGGAAAAAAGAGAGTGACAAAGAGAGTGGGTAAAGGGAGAGAGAAGAAGAGGCTGAAAGAGAGAGGATAGAGAGAAAGAGGGGATGAGCAAGGTAAAGGTAAACAGGCCAAGTTACAGCTCAGATCTGTGGAGAAGAGACCCTCTCACAGTATGAATGTATGTTTTTTCAATGTAGTTTTGATCAATAGAAACACCTTAAACAGATTAAGAGGTTTAATGCAATACCGTGGGACATTCCAGGCAAAGCAATAGTCAAACATCTCCATGGAGACAAGTAGCAAGAAAAGTTACATAGTGCCGCTTTATATCTCTTTAGGGACACATTTACTTTGCTCCTGGCGATTCTGGATTAAAAGAGTGGAAGAGGGAGCAGATATAGAGTCATATTTCATTTTAGTGACGCTATTACGTAACCACGGCGACATGAAAAAGAACAGAGCTGGAGGGAGAAAGGGAAAAGAAGGAAAGAGAAGAACAGAAAGAGGGAAAAGAGGGAGGAAAAACCAGCTGAGTGTTTTGTTAAAATCAGTTTAAAGTCATATTTATAATAGTATTTGGTTCTCCTATGAATGAACTTCTAACACATAACATATTTAGATCACCATTGTCACGTTTGCATGATTAATTCCGAATAAAAATAATAAAATTCTGAATAAAAATTAATTCTGCTTTAAAAAAAACATGTAAACACTATATAATAAAAAAAATGATTATTTAGAATTAAACTTAATTCCAACGTAAGTGGGTGGTTTATTCTGATTTTAAAGCTGAATTAATTTATCCTTTGATCATTTAAACGTTTATCCTTCTTAAAAATAACTCAGATCATTCATGTTCGTTGGGTTGCTCTTCTGACGTGATTCGGACGAGCAGCCGTTGACTCGGTTTGTCTAGTTCTTTCTCCTTCCTCATCTCACAGACGGAAAGAGTTTCCTCCTCCTCCTCGGCTCACGGACGTAAAGAGTGATGATAGAATTCTCCAGCTGCTGCAAAATTATCATCGGAACGACTGCGGAAAAAGTTTAGATCGTGTTTGTGTCCGAGGTGTAACGACAAACCGAGATGACAGAAACGGTGTAGAGACGGTAGCAGCTGAAATTTGTAAATTTGTGTTTTCCTCCAGTAGATGTAAATATGTTTGTGTTCCTGTCCAATCAAGAACCTTCCCGACCCCCAGACGTTGAGCGGAAATAAATAAAGTAGATTTAACCTCAATTCGGAATCATTATGTCCATGTAAACTCAAAGTAGAATATTTTAATTCCAAACTACTTAATTCAGAACAATTAATTCGAAATAAAAAAAAAACATGTAAACGTGGCCAGAGTTATCTTTTATTCTTTTGAAAATGCTTTGCTCCCCGCGCTAAGCCACTCCCCCTTTAGAGCACTATCACCGCCCCAATCAGCGCTAATGAAACTACTGCACATCGGATCAGGTTTTTGAAGTTGTCGCGTACGATTTTTTAATATATTTATGAAAAATTGCCGTGTGGGAGCGTGGGGGACGTAGGCTAGTGGGCGGAGCCTCGTATAGAACCTCACAGCTAATTGTGATAATTTCTCCTCGTGCTTTTTCTTTTTTACAGAGCAGATAGAAAGAGAGAGAGATGGAGTGATCTTTGAGCGAGCTGGACCTAAATGTCAGATAAAGATCACAGCTCTGAAGGACGAGAGGAACAGAAGGACGACATAAAGGGGAAAAAAAAGGGAAAAGGTAGAAAGAAAATCAGCAAAAGGTCAGTTAAACATAAAAATAGACACAAGAAATCTCAATTTGTAAATTTTGGAATATGGAAATCTCAAAACCAAAGGCTACAGAACGGAAAAATTGAGCTCATCTATATAAATATAATGAGACCAGTTATAATTTATGCATTTTAAATCACAATTTTCCCCTAAAACGACTTAATAAAACAAGTCTGCAAACGTCTGCATTAGAAAACTGTGGTGCCCAGTGGGAGCTGACGTCACCTTTTATAGTTAGTTGCAGATCACCCTAGCGGGCAGATTTTTGTTGTTTTATTTGAACTCGAATGCTTTCGCGACGCAGCTAATTCCTTTGAGAATCATTAATGAAGCGAATAAAGTTGGAGAAGAAAGTGAGCACAGAAAATGAGCTAAATCGGAGAATAAAAATGACTCTGAAAAGTCAATTTTGCAGAATAGGACCGCTTTAATTGAAACAACGCCAGATTGGGAAAAATATCTTTGCTCACATCAAGTTAAAAAATGATTAATAACAGTAATTAATTTTGTTTTTGTTGATAGTTTTGCAGCGTTTGTGAGTTCTAAGTGTGAATACGGAGCCTCACATCCACAGTTCTTCTACAGCGTCGTGCATCTTTCATGACTCTAAAAACAAACTCCAAACAAAAGGGTTTTTACAGTGTCTGCACGGCGTCGTCTTTGCACTCGGCACGCAGCCTCGGGACTCGGGGCGGTGTGCAAACTGTACTCTAACGTCATCACTTATTCATCACAAAAAGTGCGCCAAGTTTAGGCACAATATTTGCTTTGAGTCATGAGCGTTTCTATAGGCGGAACTGATACTTTGCGGCGACGTCACGCGCTGGAGGGAGTTCTGCATGGATCTCTATGGTGGTATGTTTAGGAGTTACCATGGTGACGTAATCCGCGCATTGGCAAACACTATCAAAACAGTTTCAAGATTGTCTGAAGAAAAAATACAAAATGGGTTTAAACACGAGCGTTCACGGTCCTGTTTAGGAATAATTTCAGTTTTGAGCCCAGCAGATTTATCTAAAACCAGTGATTTGTACCAGTTTTATATAAGAAATGTCCCAGGTATCTCTATTTCTGACCAATCTGATACCTGCCAACAGTAAAGAGACGCAAACATTGTCATTTGTTAAGGAAAAATACAGAAAAGCTGCTTAAAAATGACCAAAACGCAAAGAAAATGCGACAATTTTGAAAAAGAGATTTGTTTAACAATACAAATCCCACAAAACCATGTTGTACTTCCAGATAAATCAGTTTCTTTACGGTCAGATTGCGTTAAAACAAAGCTCAAAGTATAAGAAAACCTCAGACAGAGCAGTGCCTACAGTTAGCATCACACCCCCAGGGAATATTGATGACATCAGCTGCAAAGAATCAATAAGTCAATGCATAGGAATGAAGAGTTTATAGCTTCCATGGTCAATTCAAGGGTCACAAAATATTTCTAGTGAGGAGTATAGTGTTTACTGCTTGTTTCCATGGAAATGTGATTGCTTTGTCTAGAATGTTCCGTAGTATGCCATTAAAGCTACTCTATTTTTATTCAATCATTTCGATTTTGTAGGTTGAAGCCGTGGTGAGGTAGAGTTCAGTCCATGGTCTTTGTGTGGCTTTGTGCTGCCCCCTACAGGACAAAAAGCTGCATAACACGATGGACGGACTATTTACAGAAGGGAAAAAAATACAGCCAGATGACATCATAATATTCTACAGCCCAAATTACACTTCGCAGCTCTTGTCATCGACATTCCCTGAGGGTGTGATGCTAACTGGAGGCACTGCTCTGTCTGAAGCCCCATTACTCAAGTTAGCTTTTATTTTAACACAATCCGACCAGAAAGAGAGACCACAGGCTCCTGAAAATGTGAAACACGTTCTTTAAACCCAATTTGTATTTTTTTTTTTTTCCTCGAGTTCTCAGACTGTTTGCTAATGTGGGGATTGTGTTACCATGGCAACACCCCCGCTGCAAAGTCTCAATTGTCAACCATCCTGAAACAAGATTTGTTAAAGTCAATTTGAAAGACAATCAATTAGTATTAGTCATTAGCTTTCGGGCATAAAACAGACAGGAAAAAAGCGCAATGAATAAAGAAGTAAATGCTGGAGCTGCCAGATTAAACATAAGTTGAATGAACACAAAGAAACTACTGTTTTTGAAGTACCAGACTTTCCTCTACAAATGACAAAAAATCTAAAATATATAATATAAAAAATGCCTGTAGTTTAGATCTGTACAAACATTGATTCTTGTATTGTTTGTAAGTTCAGAGTTCAGTCTTTTTGTCAATTCTGCACATTTAATATTATTATAAAAACAGGAATCGCAAAACTAAAATCACAATCACAATTATAAATTTTTTATATTAGTCAAATACATCTTTAAAGTGCCATGACCCGCTGTAAGAATCATTTAGCGTCGCGCGTGTCAGATGCTAATTTGAGCGGACTCATGTTTGCTAACACAGATATGCTAACACGCTAACAAGATTTTACGCTAATGACATAATGACATCGCCTCAGTCTCACAAAGAAACAGGAAGGAACCAGCACGGGAAATGAGTTATGGTCTAATAATCAGAATTACACCGGCATAATTCAGTTTCAGAAGAAGAAGAGTGGATTTATAAAGATAAAAACAAGAAAAGCATTTTATTTCTCACTAAAACAGAGGCAGATATTCAATACGGCAATTTAATAATTTCTCTATATATATATCTTTTTCTTTTTTTTTTTTTTTTTTTTAGGTAATTTACCTCTGAGGGGGTCTTAATTAGCAAACAAATATTTAACTCACCATTGTATCATTGTTTTAAAAATGTAAAATTCGCCAAAAACAACATAGGCTATAAACTACTGCACATCGCATCAGGTTTGTGAAGTTATAGTGTATTGTTTTGTAACATGTTTTTGTATATAGGGTGTCCCAAAGATTTTACATCATTTTACAGGTCAATCATTTTGGCAATTCTTGTTGAAATCATCTCAAATTTTCACAAAATGTATAGAAACAGATCAAGATTTTGTATTTAATGTTTTTTGTTCTAATGTGAGATTGAGTCGTTCATTCCCAAAGAGAACTCATTTTGTCTTGGAATATCCTCGCACACAATCATCCAAGACTGTTGCCTTCGATCCAAAATTTGGGAAAAAAAGCTGGCAAACATAATCTCATAATAAACTTGTAATGTTCAACACCTTAACTATTCAATTTAATTAAGCTGAAACTTAGCAATTTTCAAGATAATTGCTTTTAAAATGATTTTGGGAGCCTTAAAGTCACTGGAGTTGTTATTAAGTTTACAAGAAACAAAATGGTTTTCTACATATGTTTCAGTTTAATATTATATCAGAAAAAACCTGTCTTCTGTAAGTACTTTAACGGCAGAGGAGGAATTTCTCTGTGCTCTGTGCCACACACATGTACAGTGAATCTCTTTGTGGTTGAAGTGTCACATTCTGGGTCTGAAGTGGTTTTTAAAGGTTCCAACAAAAACCTGCTGATCTCTGCAGAATCCCAAAGACCTAAGCAACCATAAGGACCATTTTACCAACCAGGACTAAACCAGGACTGAACTAGAACTGAATGAGGACATAACCAGGTCTAAACCAGGTCTAAACCAGGACTAAACCAGGAAGGAACCAGGACTAAACCAGGAGTAAACCAGGAAGGAACCAGGACTAAACCAGGACTAAACCAGGACTAAACCAGGAAGGAACCAGGACTAAACCAGGACTAAACTAGGACTAAACCAGGACTAAACCAGGACTAAACCAGGACTAAACCCTAAACCAGGACTAAACCAGGACTAAACCAGGAAGGAACCAGGACTAAACCAGGACTAAACCAGGACTAAACCAGGACTAAACCAGGACTAACACAAATGTCCAAGTCATTTCATATTGTCTAATAAAGCTTTTGTCACTTTAAACTTACTCACAGTGGGAAGAGAAATCACTGTTACTCAAATACAAAGTTAAAGTATATATATATTTTTTTTATTGTTATTATTCAGTTGATTAAGTCAGATATAACCCTAGGACATGCCTTATTCAGCTTTAGTCGTGTTGTGTGTTTTGGATGCTAAGCGTCGTTAGCATGTCATAGTTCTGCATAAATGAGCTGTTATACAGAGTGAGCTGATAGCGCCGCTGTGGCTAATCCAAAAATGAAGGTTTCCCACGAGAAAAACACCACAAATCCAGAAAAATGTGAAAGTAATCTGAACAGGATAAAAGCTAAAGACAGAGTGAAGGAGGAGGAGACAGAGGACAGATGTGTCTTACAGCTATTCTTAAATAAAGCTGCACTACGTCACTTTTGTGCTGGAAGGTCAGTCTGCTGCTTGTGTTGTTGCAAGATACTGTTAGAATAATGCATTAGCCTAATACAGCACTTTTGCACATGCTCAAAGTCACTTTACAGTTGTTGCCCTGGGGCAGACTGACCATCGATGCGTGTGAAGTGCCTTGCCAAAGGACACAACAGCACTTTTGCCACTGTTGTTCCACTGTGGCACCTGTATCCCAGCAGTCTCCCATCCAAATACTAACCAGGCCCAGAACATGTGACCACATTATGCACATTATGCCAAGCGACGGGTCAGATCTGTGGAGAGGTGACCCTGCTCACAATAAGCATGCGTTTTCCAGGTAATTTTAAGAAACATTTAACAAACAAATATTTAATGTCTTACTGAAGAATATTCAAGGCACTAACATCTCCATGGACCCTCCACAAGAAAAAATAGTCACCATTAGTCACCATTAAACTATTATTATTATTATTATGCAAAAAATGCTCCCATGTCCCTTATTTAAAACATGCCTGCAGAGGTTTTAAATGTCGTCCATGCACGTTTGAGTAATTTATAGATCTTTCTCTCTAAATATTGTAAACCAAAATGAGTTACAATATTTATGGAGAATTGGTTACGCACTAAAAAGCCTGTGTGATCATTTAAATAAAGACTTCATTCAGTATTTGAGCCTTAACAGAAACTCCAGGTCTCTTCTCTGATTGATCCTGGTCTCACACTTTAGCTAACGAGCAAAAGTCCAGCGCCTGATCTGTGTCACAGGAACCACAGACAGGAAACAGAAGCCATCCACTTCCTGTCTGCGAGGAAGGATGACTCCATAAACACCAGAGAGGAGCAGGGTCTGAGCAGAACTGGTTGGATATGAAGTTGCTAAATCTGGTACAGAATGAAGGAGGAAGAGGGATGAAGAGGGAGAGAGAAGGGAGGAGGAGGGAGGTAGAGATGGCTGCGAAAATGGAGAGCGGTGAAGGACAGGGCGATCGAGTTTTGATTTAAGGTTACAGCGAAACAATGGACCTACTGTGATTTATGGAGGGAGAGGGATGAAGAGAGAGAGAGATTTAGGAGGAAAGAGAGAGAAGAAAAAGGGTAAAGAGAGGAGTGAAAGATGAGAGAGCGATGGGAGAGGGAAGGAAAGAGCAGCGAGGGGGGCAAAGAGGAGAGAGAGGAGAAAAAAAGAGGTGGAGGAGATGACAGGGAGGAGAGTGATGGTGATTTGATGGATAAGACTTGTGAGTGTGTGAGTGTGTGTGTGGATCTAAATGAAGTGAACAGTTGCAGTTTTGTCTCTGCACAAAATATGACGAGACGTTTAAACTAAAGACGCCATTAACTGATCTTAAAGCTGCACTGCGCAACTTTTCTAGAGGAGGGCCCGCCACCTGCTTGTCTCCATGGAAACGCTATTGCTTTGTCTTAGTGCTGTCAAAAATACCACTTTATTAACATTTTTTTTTTACAGCGTTCATTTTTTATCAAGAAATAGTTTTTTTTATAAGCTGTGACCACTGCTGTAACATTAGAAAAACTACAGGATCCGGCTGTAAACAGGAAGTAAAACAATTTGTACAAAACCGTGAAGCCCTGTCAAGTGTGTTGATGTTATTCATGCGAGGAAAACACTAAATAAAGTGTGTTCAGTATATACAGCGAATCTGTGCTCAAGGACTGTGACAGACAGACGTTTTGCAGATTCTTCTCCGGGATGTTGTTATATCAATGAACTCAAGGGGGAGCACGTATCGCAGTAGACCTCATACCTGTCTCACTATTTACTAGATATTTCTGCCGCTGGACTTCTTTCTCAGCTAAAAGCGTTAGCTCTGCTGCTGCGTATAGATCCATGTGCTGCTGCGATACGCAAACAAACAGCGCCGTGTGTTGATGTCATCGCCCTTAGTACAAATAAGTTTATATTTATTTATATAATTTATACAGTTTATATATATTACAATTAAAATAAATAAAACATTAAAAAAAAATCCAAAAGGAAGCCTAACTGTAAGAATGTTAAAATGATTATTCAACTGTCAAAAAGCGAGTTAACTATGACACTAATGTGATTAATTGCAAATAAATATTTATTTTTCAATTTAATATTTGTCTAGAATGTTCCGCAGTATAGATTAAACCTATTTATAAGCAGGTAACAGCACTGATCTACATTACAGGTGAGATCTGTGAAGAGTCGCACCTATTCACAGAAGGAATTATAGTATTTTAGAGTAACAGAAACACCAGTAATGAATAAACGCTAGACGGATATGTTTAACGGAACATTCCAGGCAAAGCAATAACCAGAAAAGTTACTGAGTGCATCTTTGATTTAAAAAAAATAAAAATAAAGAAACTGTATATAACTTTTACCCTTACTGTTTTAAAATTAAATCACAACTAGACTTGGGTTTCACCATAGATTGTAAAGAAGTTCAGCTCCAGTCAAATGAAGCTCATCGAGGCTGACAGTTACATTAGCAGATTTAGAGGAGAGTTTCATATTTGGAAATCTGACCGCGAGAATCATAGCAACCAAAGAGCCAATCAGGAGCGAGGCTGTTGAAGGTACATGTCCTTCCTCTTAGCAACGCTGTCAGTCAAATCTGTTGCTAACGCTAGTGGGGTTGACCTCTAGGGAAAAAATGCGCCTGATTTGTCTGCTAGTCATGTTCATAGCATGAATTTATGGACAAAATTGTGAAATAAAAACACCAGGATCACAAGTGGGTTAATCTGAGCATTATAAAGGTGCATTGTGTAACTTTTCTGCTTGTTTCTCTGCTTCGAATGTTCCACAGAGTGATATTAAACAGCTCTACTTTACATTTATTCAATTACAGGTCCTTTTATACCAGAAAAGTTACTGAGTGCATCTTTGATTTAAAAAAATAAAAATAAAGAAACTGTATATAACTTTTACCCTTACTGTTTTAAAATTAAATCACAACTAGACTTGGGTTTCACCATAGATTGTAAAGAAGTTCAGCTCCAGTCAAATGAAGCTCATCGAGGCTGACAGTTACATTAGCAGATTTAGAGGAGAGTTTCATATTTGGAAATCTGACCGCGAGAATCATAGCAACCAAAGAGCCAATCAGGAGCGAGGCTGTTGAAGGTACATGTCCTTCCTCTTAGCAACGCTGTCAGTCAAATCTGTTGCTAACGCTAGTGGGGTTGACCTCTAGGGAAAAAATGCGCCTGATTTGTCTGCTAGTCATGTTCATAGCATGAATTTATGGACAAAATTGTGAAATAAAAACACCAGGATCACAAGTGGGTTAATCTGAGCATTATAAAGGTGCATTGTGTAACTTTTCTGCTTGTTTCTCTGCTTCGAATGTTCCACAGAGTGATATTAAACAGCTCTACTTTACATTTATTCAATTACAGGTCCTTTTATAGCTCAAAAATACCTAAAAAACTGGCATTGGGACTGTGAGCGGGGTCCACAGATCTGACCTATAACTCTGTCTGGTTTGGTCTCCGTGAAGATAGAAAGTTTTAATGCCATGCTGCAAAACATTTTAGACAAACAATGTAAAGAGTTGATGAAGTCAAAATCGCATCCATGCTCACTTCCTATTTGTCTAAGGAACACATATAGTTTTACTCACTGTCAGTTGTTTTTCCTGGACTTGAATCTAAACTGATAAAATGCAGAAACAGGATCTAAAAATAAAACCTCTCATTCAGTTCAGATTGGCCTTGGTCCAAATGAAACCAGATAAACACAGCTACACTATTCTCCCACAGAGGAAAAGCCAAAACAAGTCTCTATTTCTCACAATTTAACAACGGCGGATTTAAAATGGAATCCAATCGTTCATGTCACGGGCCTGATTTAAAGGTGAATTGTGTAACTTTTTGGTTGAGGGTCCGTGACAAACATTATACTTCCAAACAAGACCTCATATTGATCACAGGCTTCTGAAATTGTGCGGTTTAAATCCATTTTGTATTTTTTCTTGAATTTTCAAACCATTTTAGTTTGGCAGATAGTCTGTAGAACCTTAGTAAACAAAAACATTCTGAATTCCAGCTTGAGGCAAAAGTGAAATGAAACATGATGTGATTTTAATGGGGAAACCAGGATTAAGCAAAATATTGAGAAAAAATATGAAAAAACAAGAGAAATTTGTCAAAAGAAAACCACTCACACATGAAAGTGATATCAGAAATCCAGTTTAAAACATTTATAATTGTGTTTTACATATTTGTTCATTTAAAAAGTTCAACTCTAAGCATTTTTCACAAAGGAAAAATCCATATTTTAAGGTTTTACTTGACAAAACTTTACAGAAAAGTTGAGTTTGCTTCATTTACAGATTATTTATCATAACTTATACTTTTTCTCAAATACAAGTTTAAGGTCAGGAAATTGTATTTTTGTATCTTTTTAACAGAGAACAAATTAACAAAAAATCTAAATTGTTGATAATTTTTTGCTACAGTGTCATGAAACCATTCGCATTTAGATTTGTGAATCAGTTAATCAATGAAATATAATATGGTTCACTTTGTCTCCATGTCAGAAATGCGGGATTTTAATTTGATCTATTGCTAATGCTAATGCTAATGCTAATGCTAATGTGTGCATTGTGTCACCATGGTAACTGATGTACATTCTGCCATAGAAATACATCAAAATCTAAAGAATGCCCACATAAATAATTAATAAATATTATCTGAAATATGTGACATGAAAAAGATTCTGTCGTTCAAGGTAATTTCTTCAACAGAACACCAAAATCTCAAAAGTCAAATTTTCCAAGGATAAACATGGAATAATGGAAATAAAACATGGTTTAACTAAAAGCTCCATTTAAAATCATTCTAGCATCACAAAGACACAAAACCACGAATCTGGAAACTTTAACAAATCAGGAAAATGTGAAACTGCAGCAAAAGTTTAGAAGAAGTTCATGGAAAAGTTTTTAAAATTTGAGAAGGTTGAAAGGTCAAACTCGGAGTGCAGTTTTGGATTTTAAAAAGAGGAGAGATGCCAACTCGCTGCAGGCTAAAACTGAACTTTCTGTGAGGTTAAGAGAGAGAGGGATGAGAGGAGTGAGAGAGAAAGGGGGAGAGGGATAAAGAGAGAGATAGAGGAAAGAGAGAGATAGAAAAGAGAGAGAGAGAGAAGGGAGAGAGACAGGAGAGAAAGAGGGGATAGAGAAATAAAAATGAGAGAGGAGAGATAAAGGTTGGAGAGGAGAGAGAAAGAGGGGAGAGAGAAAGGGGGAGAGGGACAAAGAGAGAGAGAGAGAAGGGAGAGAGACAGGAGAGAAAGAGGGGAGAGAGAGAGACAAAAGAGGAGAGAAAGAGATTACAGAGGAGAGAGAGAGAGGATAGAGATGGAGATGAATGGCGAGATAGAGATGAGAGAGGAGAAAGAGAGAGGAGAGAAAGAGAGCAGAGAGAGACAGGCTAAAACTGAACTGTCTGTGAGGTTAAGAGAGAGAGAGGGATGAAGACAAGTGAGTGAGAAGAGGAGAGAAGAAGAGAGAGAGGACAGAGAGAGAGAGAGAAGAGAGGGGAGAGGGAAGAGAGATGGAGATGAGAGAGGAGAGAGATGGAGATGAGAGAGGAGAGAGATGGAGATGAGAGAGGAGAGAGATGGAGATGAGAGAGGAGAAAGAGGGAGTAGAGAGAGACAGCGAGGAGAGAGAGATGAGAGGAGTGAGAGAGACAAAGGAGAGAAAGAGGGGAGAGAGATAGATAGAGATTTAGGAGAAAGAAGGACCAAAAGGAGAGAGAGGGGGAGAGAGATAGTTGAAAGAGAGAGACAGAAAAGAGAGAGATGAGAGAGAGAGAAGGGGGAGAGAGAGAAGAGAGAAAGAGGGGATAGAGAAATAGAGATGAGAGAGAGGAAAGATAAAGGTTAGAGAAGAGAAAGAGGAGAGAAAGAGGGAAGAGAGAAATAGAGATGAGAGGAGAGAGAGAAGGGGGATTATAGATAGATATAGAGATAAAGAAGGATATAGAGATAAAGAAGGAAAAAAGTAGAGTGAAGGTTAAATTAAGGAGAGAGAGCAGGATGAAGAGAGAGAGAAAGGGGGGAGAGGGATAGAGAGAGAGAGATAGGGGAAAGAAGGATAGAAAGCAGAGGGGAGAGAGAGAGATAGTTGAAAGAGAGAGGAGCGAGAGACAGAAAAAAGAGAGAGATTAGAGAGGAGAGATAGACAAATGAGAGAAAGAGGGGAGAGAGACAGAGAGTGAGAAGAAAGAAAAGAGAGAGGGGGAGAGATAGGGGAAAAGGAGAGACAGAAAAGAAAGAGAGAGGAGAGAGACAGAGGAGAGAAGGAGGGAATAGGGAAATAGAGATCAGAGAGAGAAATGAGAGAGAAGAGAGGAAAGATAAAGGTTAGAGAAGAGAGAGAGGAGAGAAAGAGGGAAGAGAGAAATAGAGATGAGAGGAGAGAGAGAAGGGGGAGAGGGATAGAGAGATAGATAGGGGAAAGAAGGAGAGAGATGAGAGGAGTTAGAGAGAAAGGGGGAGATGGGAGGAGGGATAGAGAGAGATAGAGGAAAGAAAGTCAGAAAGGAGAGAAAGAAGGGAGAGAGACAGAGGAGAGAAAGAGGGGATAGAGAAAGAGAGAGAGAGAGAGAGAGAGGACAGGAAGAAATAGAGAAGGAAAAAAGTAGAGAGAAGGTCAGGTTAAAGAGAGAGAGCAGGATGAAGATGAGTGGAGAAAGAAGAGAAGAGAGAGATGAGAAAAGGGGGAAGAAAGAGAGAAGAAGGAGAGAAAAGAGAGAGTAAGTAGTAAGAAGAGATAACGTGGGGAGCAAAGAGAGAGAGGGTAAGGAGACATGCAAGAGAGAAAAAAAAGGAGAGAGAGGAGGAGAAAGAAAGGAAACAGGGAAAGGAGAGAGAGATCGAGAGAGAGAGAGAGGACAGAGAGGTGAGTTGTTAAGTTGAGTTGTCGTGCTGAGTCTAAAATGAAGCGTGACCAGAGCCTGACACACTGACCTCAATGTGAGAGAGGAACGAGGGAAGAGAGAGATAGAGAAGGACCAAGAGAGAGAGAGAGAGAGAGAGCTCCTTGGGTCTCCTTTAGTCTCTCCCCCTTCAGAGCGCTATCACTCACATTAGCGTCTTAATAAAACACGGTAAAAGGCAAAAAAACGAAACAAAACAATACGAGGAAAGATTAAACCGCAAATATAACTTGCAAATCAATATATGTGCTTTAATCTTCAACATTTTTGGGGGTGTGAAGCTAACTGGAGGCACTGCTCTGTCTGTCTGAAGCGCTGTTACTCAAGTTCGACTTTAATCTGAGCTTTGTTTTAGCACAGTCTGACCAGAAAGAGCAGATTTTAGTGGAATTACAACAGGTGAGATGGTTTTGTGGTGTTAAATAAGTCTTTCATGAATAAAATTACAGTGTCAAACAGTTTTTCAGTTAGTCACGCTCACTTTTTTGTTGAAAATCGAACTCACTAAACAGTTTTAAGGGATAACGTTAGGGTTAGGGCTTCTGAAAATGCGGCGTTTAAATCCATTTTATATTTTTTCCTTGTGTTTTTGGACAATCTTAAAAGTTTTTTGTGAGTGTTGTGTCGCCATGGCAACTGCTGGACATTCCACCATAGAGATACAGTATGTAGAACACCACCAGCAGGATGCCACCGCAAAGTATCAATCATAACACCTCATGACCTCACCACACAAACCGGCGAATCGCAAAAGAGCCACAGCCAAACATTCCTCTACTTTTCTTATCACCAATCTGTCAAATTGTTTGTTTCTCTCGCTCTGTATTTCAAAAGTTTGTTCCAGTAAAAATGAATGAATAAAATAGGACGCTTCTTACCGGGTCGGGACCAGAAAAGAGCCATGTTTAGTCCTGGTTTAGTCCTGGTTTAGTCCTGGTTTTTGTCCCGGTCTCTGGGTCGGTCGGATTTGTAACTCTAGTGTGACAGAGAGGAAGGAAAGAGAGTGGAAAGTAAAAGGAGGAGGGGAAGAGGTTTTCGTCTGCTGACTGAAGAGAGGGAGAAAGAGAGAGAAAGAGAGAGGGTGGGGGGAAGATAAAGAGAAAAAGGTAGAGAGAGAGGAAGAAAGAGAAAGAACAGGATTACAAGACCGCTGACTGGAAAGAAAGAGAGAGAAAAAGGGAGTGAGGGGCTGGAAAAGATAAAAAAAGGGGTAGTTTTTGTCTGCTGGTTGGAGAGAGACGGGGCAGAGAGACGAAAGAGGGAGGGAAAGGGGGAGGAAGAGAAAGAGAGAGACAGAGAGAGAGAGGTGAGGGAGTGGAAACTATAAGAAGAGGTTTAGTTTATGTTTGATGACTGGAAAGAGAGAGGATGGGAGAAGGAAGGAAAGAGAGAGGGACAGAGAAAAAGAGAAGAAAGAAAAAGAAAGAGGGAGGAAGGGGAGATGAGGCTGAGAGAGAGCGGGAAAGGGGGAGGAAAAAAGGATAGAATAGCAAAAGAGAGCGAGCGAGAGCACACTTAAACTTCTTTTGAGTCTCTTTCTCTTTCTTAACCTCCCTCCATCTGAGTTTATGTACAGACTCTTCATATAAGCAGAGTTATAGCGCCCCCGAGAGGGACACCAGCACTTTACAGGTCTTCTCTATTAAAGGATTATGTTATTTATTTCTTTATTTTATTTTATTTTATTTCTTTTGTTTTTTTGTTTTTTTTTCATTTTTGAGTTCAGTTTTACTTCAATTTTTTCAGTTTTTTATTTTATTTTATATATTTAATAAATGTATTTATTTATTTATTCAAATTTTTTTCCCAGTTTTTGTTTTTATTCATGATCAAATCTATTGAATCCTCCAAAACAAATATAAAATGTTCAAAGTTCACGGCTGGTGTGTTTATGACTAATAGTGTTGAGTTTGAATGTTAACATGTATTTTAAACACCACTTCAGGACAATTGTAGTAGCAGTAATAGTTGCTGTACAAGTTGCAGTATCCGAACAGTAGTAGAAGCTGCAGTAACTGCAGTAGTAGTAGTAGTAGTAGCAGTAGTAGTAATAGTAGTAGTAGTAGTAGTAGTAGTAAAGAAGTACAAGCAGTAGCAGTAGTCGTTGTCGTAGTAGCAGTCGTAGTAATAATAGTAGTAGAAGTAGTAGTAGAAGTAAAAGTAGTAGTAGCAGTAGTGTTAGCAGTAGCAGCAGCAGTAGTAGTAGTAGTAGTAGTAGTGGTAGTAACAGCAGTAGCAGCAGCAGTGGTA